>UPTC01000710.1:5310-28838 GCA_900537255.1 Acanthocheilonema viteae | reverse complement strand
CTATATCCATAAGAAAACCCTGCCAGCTGACCTTGTATGAATTAAACGGAGCAATCGTTCAGCCTCCTCCATTTAAGATTCCTTCATAAGGGTGTGTTTGACGTGTAGGCATAGAATTATTCTCAGAAGATATCTTGGTAACTGAGAAATGGAGAGAGGATTTCCGAAAACCAGTAAATTTCTTGCAAATCTTTTTCTTTCGAATGCAGCAAATTTATTGGTATGCAATTCAAAGAAGAAAGAAAAAATTTAGAGGCATCTCCGGTGCCTAACACAAATTCATAAGGAAAAAAAATATTTTCGCTTATATCTGAACTGCGATTATCCAGAAAACTGATACAGTGCCTGGCACTATCTTCCCTGTAAATTTATGAGGTGAGCATGTACTCTAAACAGAAATCTTTCAACAGCGATGGATTGATTATTCAGAGTTCGTTAGTTGGTGACTGTGAACGAGTGAGAAAATCCAACAAAACTTATCCCCTGCATTTTTTGGTGCAGATGTGAGAAAAAGAAAGCAAGGATGAAGTTGTCAGGAAGAAGGACTCGAAGTAAATAAAGTAGGCGGGAAGAACGCCGTTATGGAACAGACAGATAATTCCCAGATGTAAGCGAAAATTTTCTAAAAAAGTTGAGGAACAAAGAATAAAAAAGAAATTAGAAAGCACTTGGAAATGTGGATATTTATCAAAAAAACAGTTATTAGTATAACACAATAATGGGATGATGCATTTCTAAATTACCACTTAATAATGTGTTTCAGAGGAATCTTTAAACAAATATATATATAATCAAGCATACAACAAACACTGACTCAAAACAATTAAAAACCCGTTGAACGGGTAATCAAGATTTCCTTAACATGAACGAGTAAAGGATGAAAAATTAAGCATACAAGAGAATAATATAGCAGCAAAGGCAAGCACAATAATTCAGATATCTGGGAATGTCCACATTTCAGGTGATTTTTTCCTTTATGCTTTTTTGCGCGATCGCAGTGATGATAACGATTATCACATTTCTGTCAAATAAAAATAAGCAATTATTGATATAATTAATTTTTTTTGTTATAAAATTTTCAAACTAGTTTCGACCAAAACATAACCAAAATTCCAGGATAAAACTGCTTAATAACATTATGAATATTTAAAAATTTTTTTTTCGAAGGGTACTAACAAAAAATGCTTTTAAGGACCTATCAGTGTGCAAGCCCCACACAAAATGAAAGTCTATCTAATAACAATAGAAGTTCTCCACATAAATAAAATGCCGGAGAGTAACTGATCAACATCAATTGGTGGTAAATGCAAAGAAAGAGACAAGGAAAAGATGTTTTAAAACGAGGAGCTGTGCAATATGTAAAAAAATAATTGAAACAGACGAAAACTGGAATTCGATAAATCCCTACATGTAAATAAAATGACGGTAAACCAACAAGCAATATGTTGATTTAACTTAAAAGTGCAAGAAATAGAAAGATAGGAGACAAAAGCTCAACAAATGTATCAGACTATTAGTTTGTTCAATCAGATTTTATAAAGTTTTGATTATGAAAGATGAAATTTCACACGAATAGTTTCAAAAGAAGTGATAAAAAAATAATTATATTGTAGGAAAAAATATGGCAAGGTCTAACATCAGTACTGTACATTATTCATACAACTTTCTTCGAATTTTATAAAACAACAAAATAAAAAGTAAAATGCTGAAAGAAAGACGTGTATGTAGGATGGTGTATCTCTAATTATGCACTATTTATTTTGTTTTACTATTAATTCTCTTGTAATCGACAACAGTATCACATAAATTGTCAATGATTTAAGTATCTCATTTATTAATGATTGATGTGAAGCGCTGTAAAGTCGAGCTATCCGTTAAGAGAAGCAAAAGTGATCCTATCTTACTTCTAGCCTTGAGAAAGATGGTAAACAGTCTAGATGAAAAGAAGATAAAATTTAAACAGAAGAGGATTGAAAGGACGAATGTTTCGAGAAATTTACTTTAAAGACCAGTTATATCATAACACGGATTAGGATATTTAGCTAAATAGTAGTCTGATTCCGAAAAGTTACATTAACTCCTAATTGTGAAAACGATGGGAAAACATACCCAATTTTAGTAATAGGATCATATCCTTCCAACTGAAAACATTAATATCATGCCATTCATCCCACATCAGGCAGGCTGTTTTCCGTCTACGTCATATTACTTTTGTTCTTGTTGTTATTACTTCATCATTATTATTAATTATTATTATTATAGAATTCAAACAGAACAATTTTATTATGATACATAATCGTAAACTAAAAGCCAAACTAACTAGAGCACCGAATTTGATCAAAAATATCAAATACAGCAAGTTTCAGAGTTTTACTCTATCTCCCCTAAATAGGTGGGAAAAAAGCTTATGAATACAATTCCTAAGTAAACAGGTAAAAAAGGACTAGTGATAAAAAAGAAGTGTTTCAGCATTCAACGAATCAATCAATACGCACTATTCAAGGAAAAAAGAAAGAAACTCAATCTTACTATCCATAACAAATCTTCGACCATATAAAAACCGTAACTAAGAAATAAGAAACCAAACTCAAATAAAAATACATTCAAAAACAAGAGAACGAAAGTTCTTTTTTAAGAACAAATAAATGAAACTTATTTCCTGAGTAATCATGTGAAAAGAAGCAAGTAGTTGTTTGCTTTTTGAGTTCTTTTTTTCTACTTTTATCACTTTAGTTAGAGAAATATAAAACGTATTTCATTTTCCTAAATTTGCCAATTTTATAAGAAATTTTATTGAAGTTTGTCCAAATGACGTAATTATTGATAAGTACTATTCTTTTATTAGCATTTTATAACGTGGCAGTTATTGAGGTCGATCACAGACCAGTCGTTCTCGTTCCGCTACTGTCGCACTACACGTGGTCATAAATGCGTTGGCATTATTCAATGGTCGGATAACTGAATCCCGATAGATTGCATTTAACGGCATACCACGTCTATTTCGATCTATGCACCGAATTTTTCGTAATGGATCTATAAAATCACCCTCAAGTTTTCATGAAAGTAATTTTAAACTTCAAATTGAATTCATGAAACATTTACATAAATTAGGTCTATGAGTAAGTTACAGTACTTTCGGAAAACTGGACTTTAGAACAAATAGGAATTGTAATGGATCCTATAAAATCATAGATTTGAGTAATATAATTGTTCATGAAAATTGATGTATATTTGGGTATATTTAAAGGCATGAATTATCAGAATTCTATCGCTTTTTAAATTAAGCTTTGATATTTCATCTCCGAATTATTAATAATGAATTGACTTCTTCTAGCAGGAAAACTTAAATAAATATAGAATTAAAAATTGACAGTCATACGACTCCAAAATAACAGTTAAACTATTGGTAATCATTTCGCTTAGTCGACTTCCACAATTTTGTAAACATGCATGACTATTTATTACTATTGCGTAAATAGCAAAATTGGGACCAAAAAAAATTTCGATCATAATGTATAAATTTACCTAAATATCAGAAGAATATCCAATCAAACTGAAACGAACCTGTTTTGTTATGGATGAGCCATAAAGTAGCTACAAATGCGACGCCAAAAGCAAATGATATAATAGCAATTATAATAACAACATACAGCGGAATACCGTCTAAATGACATTCTTCTTCCTTCCTTAATGCTTTTTCAACTGCTACAGCACATACTCTTGCACATTTTGAATCTGAAGATAGGTATTGCAGTAATATCTATCTGCAATATTAATGATATGGAACATAAGATTTAGTCATCAAGAGTTTTTTCTTTTTCTCGTGGGATCTGAAAAAGTTTAAGGATGTAAGAATTTCTCAAACTCCTGAATAAAATTTTACATGAAAACAGAAGCTTACCGTATGCAACATTGATAAGATTATTGTCACTTTCAGCAACTAATTCATCAGAAATCGATGTATCATCATTATCCAGTGATGGTTCACTAGCATTTGCCAGAAGAATACGGATCGCAGAACTTGAACTGACGGTTATTGCTTGCTGTAGGTAAGGCTCGACCCACGACGGCAAATGCCGTCTTTCACCGGATGTCGGCGAACAGAAAGATGCTTGAGGACACTACAATAACATCAATTTAATGAAAATTTACGAATTTCATAGAAAATAAAATTGTCAGCTTTTTATAAAAATATGTGAACTTTCTCTGTCCCTAATTAATAACAATTTTGATTTTACGAAGCTTAAGAAAGGTCCACGAACCATATAAACAATATCCTTAATCTAATTGAGTTTAGTGATTGTTCAACTGCAATTACAATTATGTTTGACGTAAAATGATGCCATCATTAAGAAATATGTTGTATGAATAGATTACATCATAATAAATAATTTATTGTTTCATATCATTATAAACATAGTATTTCTACAATGGCAACATTCCTTCAGCCTTTTTTCTAAGCAATTTTAAACTTGTCCAAAAAGTGTGAACCAATCTAAGTGACAAGAAAAATTATAATGAAAATTATGTACATCTGCTAGGAACTTGAAAATACAAACATATTATGATGGCACGTAATATGGCAAAACACTACAATTTTTGTAAATGTTGCAAACAATGACAAGCATTTGTTCCGATAGGGATGCCAAATTGGAAAAGCTATATTTAATAAAACAGCAACTAAGTTTAGAAGACATACCACCACCTACATCTGTGATCGAACTGACAATAACCAGTACCGTTTTTGCATATCATCAGAACTGAATGTTCGTCAACATATTAAAGAAAAAAAATAACCGACCGTTTGGAAATTTTTAAGAAAAAAAAAAATAGAGTGGCCTACCCATTACTGTCAAAAAATTTGAAGCTTTTCTGAAACAAATTGAAAAACTAACAGAAAAAAATATACTAATATATTTAAAAACGAAAAAAATGGGCAATGATTCATGCACGAACTTGAAAGCGCACATTTCCCTTTGAAAACATGTCACCCATTTGCCTTTAGCATCCATGAGTGACAGCAAGAATCTAGATAGAAATTATCATAAAAGCAGGCTGAATGCTTGAAAAGTATTCAAGCGTCCATGTGTCGCTAATATGTCCAGACAAATGCTGAACTGCCTTGACCCGCTGTTAGAATGAATTTGTCCTTGACTGATACTAAAAAAAAGTGCAATATTGGAGCTGTCAATTCTAAAAGTCGAGATTTTTTTTAAAAAAAAGAATTCTGAAGCTTTTAAGACTGAGACCGTACCGGTCGGTGATACTCTAAAAAATTTTGCAGACGAAGAAAAAACTATCTCATTTTCTCAAAAAAATTGCTCAGTTTGTACACTCATTTTGAATTATTTAAAGCAAAAAACTTTAAAATGCAAGAATTTAAATAAATATAAAAACAGAGGAGTTCCTTCTATGCAACAAGTTTAAATACTAAGTATTCAAAACCCTTGGTGTAAAAAGATTGATTTAAATTTAAATAAAAAAATTTTTTAACCTGTTACTTTTAGTTATTTATTGTAAAAGAAAAGGTTAGAGAAAAAAATTCCTTTGCGGTAAAAAATAATTGAAGAAATTTTTTCACCCGAATTAAATTAGTGAATTCAATCTACTTCTAAATGATTTAATGTCATCCTACAAATAATCGCAAATGTGTATATGCACGTGATTTTCTGAAAATATGCGCTTAAATCAACTAACTGAATACGGTTTAATCTGTAAATCAGTAACACGAAATATATGACATCAACTGAAAGTATTTTGGCAAGAATCATTTCAACGAATTTCTCCATTGAAGTCGGAGTATTTTTAGGCTAAACAAAAAGTAATGATACTAAAATAACGTGAAATTTTAGGTTTAAAAATAAATTTGCAAATTTTAACGAAATTTAAATGGAAGAAAGAAGCAACAAGCAACGTGCCGTAGGAGTATTTTGAAAACCATTTAACTTCTGACCCGTACAAAAAATCACATCGCAATGAAGCGAAATGCGCCCGTATTCAACTGATTCGTCAAATATTACTGACCTGAAATAAACGACTTATATTTTCGAGCAAAGGGATTGAAATTACAATAGCACCTTCAGAACAAGCGAATTTTTTGGTAAAAGAGGCAAAAAAATTAATACCATTCTATTGAAGTAGAAAGAAAATGTTATAAAAAATTAACCCATTCAATAACGAAGGGTTAATTAAATTATGAGTAATCGGAATCTTTATTTTAGTCCATTCCGCATATCGATCAGTACCCGTTTTCTGAAACCACAGATAAGTGAATTTTTTAAAAATTAAAAAACGAGTGACAATAGGATCAAGATTAAATCATTGAAAAGATGCCATGAATTCCCGGAAAAGAAGATAGAAACAAAAATTAATAAAAACAGCAGTAACTTACTTGTTCTAAAAATGCTAACACTGAACTGCCATCAACAGATGGACATCCATCTTTAATAAAATATCTGTAACAAATTTTACGAAAATCAGCATATAATTTGACCCCATAAATTTTTTAAAAAATGAAAGTATGAGCTTATAGTTAATACCAACCTATGCGCTAATTCTACAGAATTCGCTAATTGTTTGCTAGAAACAGCAGAGATAGTAGTATCAGTAACTGTTGGAACGGTAATCCAACAACGTAACGGATATGTGTGTAATCCTGGAAAATTATTTTTATTATTGAATAAATTTTGTCAAAAAATTACAAAATTTTTGTGATGCGATAATTACAACACTATTACAAAGTTGATTTATTGCGACTGTAATGATCTGTTCTGTCATGATTCTAAGTTCGCAAACGCATCCATTTATTTTTTTTCCAAATAGCTAATTTTTGGACCTAAATGACTTAATATTCGCAATGAGTTGACTTTTCAGAGTAAACTGTCTGAATACTATTCATTTATATAACATTACGAAACAGAGTGATAAGAAATCTTTACTTTAAGTCATTCTTATATAGACTGTGGAAATCAAATCATAGAAAACTTCCTACTTTCTTGCATCCCTTCGAGGGTCGGTTCAATAGCAACATGCAAATTACTGCCTAATCGTACGGACACCGGTTTTGCCTGCATTAAAGGTGATGAAAAATGATGAGTGTTAACAAAATCTATAGATGATATCCGGATCGGTTTGCGAGATGTTACCATTTTTGCCTGCAATCCACAAATCGTGATGTCACATAAATGCCCATTACCTCTTACCTCGTATTTTATTTTTTAAAGAATAAAGAAGAGAAGTAGTGAAAAGTTCAGAAGAGTTGGAAAAAACAAAAATGAAAAAAAAAAAACGAAAAAAAGATTTAGTAAAAGATCTTTTCAAATGATGAATCGAAAAATTAAAAAAAATTGACTAATTAATTAATATGATTGTACAAAATCAAGAGATGAAATATATGATGATTCTTGCGAGTTATAAGACCAGAAGATTTGTGCTAAAAAAGAAATTTTTTAAAATAAGCAACATAGTTAACCAATTTGGGCTCTAATTAACTAGTTATCCTGCCTAGCAGATGTAAAATTAAAGCTAGATTTCAGTCCTTTCTTCTCTTATGGCACATTTTACTTGAATTTTTTCTTCCCAATTCTTTGTTGCTTGGCATAACATTTTTAGAAATAAAAGATGCCAATATGAAAAAAATTGAAAGTTTAAAAAAAATCGAAGCAAATACTCTTGCAAAGAACTGCTTGTACTAAAAAACAACATATGCAGTAATGAAGAGAGGGAAATTTAGTATAATGAAAGCAAGAACGTAAAGGGTGTGACAAATTCCCTTAGTAAGGAACTAAAAACCAAAGTGCCTTTAAATATGTAACCAAATAAGTACAAATCACCTTAACGTGAGATTCCACGAATGGTACCGCACATTGGATTTCAAACTGCTCGTTCACATTACCAATACCCCAGAAATAAACCTTAAATTTCGCATAAATGTAGGAACACTTGAGAAAAAAGTCCTGTACAGCTCATTAATAAAAACTAAAAAACTATTTTTGTAGTAATTTGATAGAGCGCTTTGCCTTGCATTTTTCTTGTAATCGATTACTAGCTAGGTTAGTCTCAATTACATATAAGCTGTGCATGACAAGTAATATGTAATAGCGTTTTCTGGAATCGTCCGAAGCTTCCATACGTATATTTCCACCATTTTTAAACTTAGAACAAATACAGTAAGGTTGCAAAACAACACGAAATGGAACAGATTTGTTCTACAAAAATTGAATTAGAATAAACGTGAAAAAGTTCCAACCTTAGCAATAAAGTTGAAGCCACCTGCAAAGAACGTCTTCTCTATACCACATTTACTATAGCCAACTAATACTACGTGATACTAAAACATCATTTTTAAAACTTGCAAATCTGTGAAAAAGAAATAATTTTAAAGAAGGTTCAAGAAGCAATTAACGCACACCTGCAATTCTGCTTATCATTATCTCATAGATTAGCACTCTGTCTTCAAGTTAACTAGAAATGTCATCCGAATTAGCAGGGCTGTTCGGAAAGCAAATGTGAAACATCTGATTATATTTATATAATTTGCTGACAAAATGTCGAAGTGGTTTCTCTCAAAAAAATTGACTTCAATGTCTTCAGTCAGTTAGAATCAATTAACTGAACTAAACAGGTGAATGAATTTAATACATTCTGCTTAAAACTACCGCAGTGCTTACCAAAGAATAGGAGAATTCATCAGATTCTTGTAACTCTTACGCTATTTTTAGTTCGCATTTTTATTAAAAAATAGAACAAAAATGATAGCGCACATCTTGTATCATATTAAGTTGTGAACAACACGACCCAGATTTATTATCTCCAACACACATCCTACCACGCCAAATCATTTCACGAATTGACTTCGTCATTTCTGGATGCCTTTTCCGGTTGAATGTTAGTTGTACATTGATCCTACAAAATTTATTCAATTCCCTACCTAGTTAGTATTGTAAATTCAACAAGAAAAGTTTACCAAAAAACATATAAATGCCACCTTATTATTTAAACATTTTACAACATTTTCAGAAGAGAAAATGAACAAGGTACCTTTCCCGCTGACATGCAACACCAAGATACTGTTCGAGCAATTCATGTATCGCAACACCTGACGAATAAGATCCTTGAAAAAGAAGATGAACTGTTATTGGGCAAGGAGATATACAAAACATTTTCTTTTTTATAGGTCTAAAAGCTCTGAAAGGAAAATATAAATACCTAAAAACTCTCCCAAGATCGTTTGTGGTATCATCGATTAAACGGTATCATTTCATTAGAAATTAATATTTTTCATTTCCCACCGTTATAGGAAACGCAAATATCGTAAATATAATTACACGTTGTCGTGATGAAAAACAAAAGAGAAGCAAAAAATGAAGTAAAAAAAAGCTGAAAACGAACCAGAAACCACGAATAGAATGAACAGTGTTATGCTCAACGACCACATTGTGTGTTTATGCATATATCTGTGTTAATGTTTGCGATGATAGTGTAGCGAAGTTTCCTGATGGACGACCGATTCAATTCTCTGATAAGACTTCTTTGTTCTTATTCCCATTATTGCCGTTCGTTTAAATAAAAAAAAAAGAAATTAGAAGAGAGGAAGGGAAAAAGAAAGAAAGAGAAAAACTACCCTTTTATCATTCTAAGCAGTACTGCCAAATTAATTTTTTTAGAATTAAACTTTTTTTTTATGCACCTGAATAGCGCACTGACAGTATGACTTTTGAAAGTAAACAAGGATGAGTTCTAGAATTACTCCCCTTTTGATCTCCGTCATTTTTTCAATTTTAGATGATGTTTAACTTTCTCCTTTACAAAATTCTCGCATTGCTACGTAATTTATTGAAAAGTTTCGAAACAATGGATTTTTTCCTTTCATTTTAATACAAAACTTTCAACACTTCTTCAATTTTCTTGCTCTCATTTGTTTTTTCTCGGCATTTCATTTCTCATTCCTTACCGATTACAATGGCAACAAATGAAGCGGCGGTGATAATAGCAATTACGGTAGCAATAACAGTAATTGGTGGTGAAGTAACGCTCATAGCCATAAGATTGTTTAGCTTTGTCTATTTTTCGTCTGCCATTTCCTTTTATTTATTTTCTAAGTTCTTTTTTCTATTGCGTAAGAAATGGGAAAGAATGGGAAGTAGAGACAGGCACAAGTTGGTACTAATTCTAACTATAACTATAGTGCTACTAGTCAGTATAATATATGGGTAACAAACAAAAAGAACTATGATTTATTCTTACTTCCTTCTCTTCCACTGCTAATTTTTTATGTTGTTGAACGAGAAGATTTGTCTTCTGCTCAAACCAAATTCAACTGATTTTAATATATTCGCCACAATTGGAGAATGAATCGCAGTGCCAAAAGTTGATGCTGGCGGTGATGATGATAATGATATTATTGCTGCTGCTATTGTTGTTTCTGTCGTTGTTGATGTTGCTGCTACTTGTGCCTCTGCACGCCTTTGACTGCAGAATTTATTACTCTTATTCCAGGATTTACACTCCACCGATTCGTATCGTTGATATCAGATAGTAACGTTGCCGTCGTTATTGCTGTTGTTACAAGTCTATTGAGGAAAAAAAGTCAGTTTTACGAAATTCGTTCCGTATTTCTTTCTTTCGATTGCTTCTCTTATATTTCTCAAAAGCTCATAGATTGAGAACTTTTCTCACACAAAAGCAACAATAGCAAGAGCGCAAAAGAATAAATAATGCCGATTTTTGAAAAACACCGTTTTGATCGAATTAATTATAAGTACAGTTATGTCAGGAATTTTCCTCAAAATATTCGGAACTGAAAGAAGAAAAACGTCATGATTAGCTGATACGTCACCATTTTGTATGAACGATATGTAGCATGAAACTTGGAAAGTAATAACGATACCTCTTCATTAGAAAGAAAAATCTTTATCAACAACCTTACAACAAATATAGCTATGAGATGCTTAATCAACCAAACAGTGATTTGATAACATTGCTATAAAGTAAAAAAGCAAACTGTAGGTGACATTATTTCCTTTAATTTGGGGAAAGAGTGAGTGGTGTGCAAAAACGAAAGCTAATCTGTAAATGAAATGCGGCACATAAATAAGTAGATAAAAGGGAGCTGTGCAAACGTTTCGGATAAGCCTAAGCAGGCAATTGCATTCGAACACTCTTCAACTTTGATCACATTTGCGTAGCAGTGCATTTCCTGCACAACGTTCATTAATATTAATACACATATACACACACGCACACGTGTATATACTTCATACCACAAGTTTTTAACAAAATCAAAAAATTTCT
This sequence comes from Acanthocheilonema viteae, assembly GCA_900537255.1. NCBI lineage: Eukaryota > Metazoa > Nematoda > Chromadorea > Rhabditida > Onchocercidae > Acanthocheilonema > Acanthocheilonema viteae. Next base: position 17,546 of record UPTC01000710.1, on the reverse strand, counting down.
TCCTTAAAATGGTACTGTTGTTGTCGAGAGGAGATAATAAATAAAATATCTGCGGATACTGAAATTGTTGCAATCACTGACTTAGTGATTTGATAAGTAAGCCGATACACTGTAACATGCAACTTCTTTACAGAGACCGGCTATCCATCTCTTCGTTATCAAAACTGGTTATTTTCTTTTACAAGAAGGAGAGAGGCCTTTTTTGTACGGCATTTGAAAACATTTGGTGCTGGTGATGAATTTCGATTTAAACTATAGCACTGCACTGTCGATACCGTCTGATGAAGAATAACCACATGACAGCATTATACAAGGTATGAAAAGATCCTACATTTCCAATTTTCGCACCTACTTCGCAGATGTTTGCAGATGCAATTAGCTCAAGAGATCGCGAAGCATCCAAATTAATTCATCCAAACGATTCTCCTGCATTTAATTCGCTTATTTCGCCAATAGCCATTGAAAAGAAAGCAAAAAATGAAGAGAAGTGAAAAAGATTTTGCAGAAAATGTTGCAAACAAACAATAATAAGACAAGCAAGACAGTGATCAACGAAAAAAGGAACGAAACTTTGAATCTGAATCGAAGACTATGTATATATCTTGTCTGCGACATCGTCACAGCGACAAATGTACAAAGTTAAATGTTATTTCTGAACGGTTGCATTATCAATCAATCATTGATTTTGTAGCATACTATAAAACTGACAGCCGGTAACAGCTATAGATGGCAAGGTTACCAACATGTAAACAAAATTCCTTCCATTCTTTCAAAAATAATTTGAAATAATAGACGAAGTTGAATAATATGTTGAAATCCAACTGCACTCACACTGATTTACTTGTCTAAGCCCTCTTTGGTCTAACTAATAAAAAGAAAAGACAGCTGGAGCCTGTCCGGAACTTCTTCCTTCGTCAAATCTTATGATTATGAGAATAAGAATATTCTTCTTACCTTCACAGTATGAATATAAATAATGAAAAACGAAAATAGTACATTTGAGCAGAATTGTAAACAAACCACCAGTCAGCAGGTTGTATAATGTGAGTGCGGGGGAGAGGAGAGGAAGACTGACCCTTTGCTTTTGCACTTATCGCATTTCATCAATAACAATTTGTTTGAAACAAATGAGCGATACAAGTCTAGACTTTGCTTATTGCTTGCACTATGCATATCGTGCTATTTGCAGAAAGTTAAGCCGGAAAAGGAATTTCGTATGAGAAAGAAAAAAGGATACAGGAGAAAAAGCGATGCCAGACTGGAAATATCATCGGAATTGACTTTTTGGTGTGACCTTCGAGGAAAGACATTTGGAACGTTTATTGTAGTAAAGATTAATATTAGCAGTTCAGCGATAAAAGTTTCCCGTCTGTCCATGATATGATCTTCTAGTCTGCTATATGATCAACTGAACTGCGTAAGGAAAATCATTACTGTCATTATTTTATGTCTTTGCCACTTGTATGATATTTTCCTGTTTGATCATTTTGGAATACATCTGAGAATTAATGAAATGCGGAATTCCTTCACCTCTTATCTCTTCCGCTTTAGCCACCACTTTCTCGTTAAAAGTTTATTGCAGTAAAGATTAATATTAGCAGTTCAGCGATAAAAGTTTCCCGTCTATCCATGATATGATCTTCCATATATTTCCTATTTTCTATATACTCCGCATATTTCCTACAACTTTAGCAAATGACTGGCAAAATTTGAACGGAGAAAGAGTAATTCCATTTGAATCGGTAGAAAGAGAGAGGAGAAATAAGTAAGAGAACGGAAAGTGGTGGGAGGAAGAAGTAAGGAGATGAATGAATCAGCAAACTTGCAACATTCGTAAGTCGACGATTCGTCTGGCAGTTTGTTTAGTCTGGAGAAAAAGGCTTGAACGTGAATGCTGCTACTGCTATGCTTCCTTTCTTATAAAATACCATCCTGAATCAATATAATATTCCATCACCACTTCTCTTCTTTCCCAAAAAAATACATCAAAAACACAGAGAGGGAGAGAACAAAGGGAAATCTTTAGTAAACAAAATCTCTTATCATCATTAGCCAGCTATTTTTTCTGTTAGCACTTCATATGTATATGTATGGAAAAGGAGCTAGCAATAACTGAAGAACAGGTTAATGATAAAGTATCCCGATCTGATCAGAATATTAACAGCTGATTCTCCTAGAACGACATCAAGAAATCCACTCATAAATCCAATCTAATCAATTCACCTGTTAACTCCTCCTTTCTATTGATAAAGTTGAAGAAAAGTAAATGAAGGATAAGTTGCATTTTAGAATCAATTATAATTTTGATGAAAATTCAAAATTACACTTAATGGTGGACGCATGAAGTCTTACGAAACTGGGACAGTGCCGACAAACAAACCCACTCAGTACCGTCCCATTCTCATCAACATCATTTGTCACGCCATAATTGTCACCCTCCGATCCGATCCGATCCGATCCGATTCTATTCGATCCGGTCTCAGATGATAACAGTAACGACGACATCAAATGCTTTTTCTTCCCGTCATTCTTTCCTTCTAAACAGCAAAAGCATCCTTCTTGTTTGTCTCCTCGCATAACTATTTTCACATGAATCATTTCCTCTAAACCTTTCTCTCCTTCTTATTCTCTCCCTTCCCTCTCTCTTCTCATGAATGAGGTACTTGCGTTGCGTTCATGTCGAAAAGCTATTTATAGAATGAGAATGAGACTAGACGTCGACGACACGAACAACGCAAACACACTTCACATATAAACATCTCTACACAGACAGACAGACACACGTCATCGAGACTGACAGACGCTGAAGGTGCAAATGGTATATCGCTGTCTGCTGGATGGTGACAACCGAGTGACGGGAGGAGCGGATTTTGAACAGTAAGAGGAGGGGAAGAAGCTGGAACGAGTAAGAAAGTGAAGTAATGCTGCTACTTGACGTACGAAGACCACTCCGTCCCTATCTGCCGTCACGTGTTCTAGGGGTCCTAAGCATCTATACAACTTGCAACAAATGACAACAATTAAGCAAATTAGCTTTTACCTTTCCGATCCCTATCACTCATTTAGGATTAAATTGTAGGAATGATAAAGAAAATACCCCAATTATACTTCTCATCATTAAATGTGATGAGAGATACCTACTAGTACTGTGACATGTCTTCCCTATTCCTTTCTATACCTACGGGAAAGGAACAGTCCAGATTAAGCATTTACAGTGGGAACTTTGTGCATTATGGTAGTAACGCTTGTCAACTGCGTCACAGACATACAATGGAGGTGTTATGTAGTGTATTGAAGCTGTCACGTAAACATGCAAGTTACGTGAACTGCGAAGAACTTGCTTCCTTTCCCTAACAGTTCACGTCTCATAGCGTTAATCAAAGGTGACATCTGCCGCGGGAGACATTCCTCATATCATCCAACAACCATCCGTTTCCATAACCAACGATTCCCAATGCTTTCATTCTTCTCTCTCACCATAATACAATCCTTAAATCTTAATCAGTCGTACAGCAAGGCTGCAGAAAAAAATATCCCATCTTAACCATCACTGAACTTTAGAAAGCTATGAAGGAGAAGAAAAGCGAAAAAATGATAAGAAATTTCCCGTCTCCTAAAAAAGATTATCAATGAAAAGAAGACAATTATTAATGACTTCTCCATACTGATATAACTAGCAGAAACGATTGCAATCGTTAATATTACACTTCGCAAATGGACTTCTACAGCATCAATGAGAAGTTGCTGAAATGTTATTACTGCTAATTCCAATGATAGTGATATCTATAATTGTCAGCTAATGGTGATAATATGATAATAGTAACTACAGTTGCAGTAACAGTAGTAAGTGTATTGATAACGAATGATAATCGGCGACTGCGATGATCCACTATTAGTGATATGTAAATCCAATGGTCATGATGACCCTAATGGCTAATAAATGGGTTAAGGGACCGCTAAGTAAAGAACTCTTATATTCCGATGATGATATATTGCGATATTAAATATTGGCAGAAGTAATAACCCATCATCACTGCTACCAATATGTAATAACAGCAGCAAATAATTTGAAGAATAATCGAAAATGGTTGCGTGCCTCCTTGTGCCCTGCAAAAAAAATTCATTTCTAAAGTTTTGCTTTCGGCCGTACTTCATCGATCTCAAAATCAGTTTATGTTAGCTTGTTTATTTCGTTAAATTCTATTTTTTAAAAGCCCATATCACTACGGTAACTTGCTTTCTAACATCCTTTAATTTTCCAAACAAAAAAAAACTTGCAAGAAAGATATCCATTTACAGTGAAACGTATTCGTCATAACTGTCCAATTTTTATCTCAAATACATACTTTTTTAATAATTTTCAAAATTGTAAAAAATTAAGTCGTTTTATCGCGATGATTTTTATAGTTTTCATTAATAATTATGCGTAATTCGAAAAGGAATTCGACATTTTCAAATCGATAAGAAGTTTTGAGATTAATCTCAAAATTTGACTTCTTCCTCATCACAATCTCGTAATCCCTTCATTCTAAAACGAAAACTTCTTAAGTACACGTCATAACGTATCGGAAAGTTTTTTTTTTGATTTTTTGTTTAATGCTGAAAGATCATTGGTGAAACACTTGGATAATTTACAAAGAAAAGAGCGGAAAATCGTGCAAACCAAGCAAATTTATCCCAGAATGTTTAATAGTCAAAGTTCAATCATTCATCGCTAAAAACTTTTTTTCGAACAAAATGTGTCAATATTGAGCTATTTACTGAAAGAAAATAAACTTATATTTATTTTCTAATAAAGACAAAATAATGAGTTTGATAATTAGAACAACGTAAAAATCAGCAAGTTTGACAAATTATTTGAGTCAATTGCCTGAAATCAGCAATGATAAATCCTCCGACCTGAAATACTTTATGTATTGGGTTGTACTGCTATGATATCAATGCAATCACTATGATAATGACCATTAAGATAACTCAATCAGCCGAGTAATGAACGCTTGTCGAAAGTGGTCCTCTTTTGTTTCCGACAGACTTCTGCCATTACTAATTCACTTCTTCTTCCCGTACCACAATAACGGTACACAAAAGAAAACTATTAAACGATCGATGGAAATTATCAGTGATAGAGAGTCTACAGAATAATAAAGGAGTAAAAAGGATGTTTCCCGTAGTTTGCATGACAAGTACGACTAACATTTATCAAGAAGTGACAATATTTCAGTTAGAGGTATCGGTGATATCTGTAGCAGATGTTGGACGATTTCGTCTTACAAGCAACAAACAGAGAGATGCATTATTTTTATTAGAGAAACGGAAATAGGGTGGAAATAGGATGGAATTAATTAAAAAATCGATTTAATGAATCGTTTTCTCAGGAAAGAGGATGTATTAATTAATGATGTGGAATTAATGAAGTAGACAAACAGTGTTATTGTTACTAATATGCAAATGACCAAAGATCAATTTTAGTGAAATATGGAAGAAAGTAATGAAATACTGCCGATAAAGCATCGCCAGCTTGATTTTTCTAATTATAGATAATTCGTATTTATATAGTTGAAGGGTTTGATAATTGGGTACAAAGATTAAAAAAGACTCCACTTCAATCGCAGCGTAAATAAAGGACAAAAATTTTCAAAAATTTGAATCAAAAGCCAATTATTTATTGGAATTACCACCCTTGGCGAGGTAGAAAAATAAACTGATTGAGAATGGGAAGAGTGAGGAGGTGAGAGGCAGAGAGAGAGGAAGAGGAGGAGAAAATATTTTAAAAAAAATAAAGGTCTCTGTCTTGCCTTAGCTTTTTAAAAAAATCACAAGCGACAACGAAGGTAATGTCACGGTAAGAATGAAATTCAAAATTTACCTCAGAAAGTATGAATTTAGTGTAATCATCAATTTTAAAGTCCCAAGGATTTCATAAAAGTTATGTCAAATTACAATTCAAGAAAAGAAACGAAATCCAAAATTGTGAAGATGGAATCGTTTTAGAATCTGTGGAAAGAAAACCATGATACTGTTGTACTTGTCAGATTTAAGACTACCAAATAAGAAGTTTGCTGAAAAAGTTCCAGAATTTTAAAATCAATATGAGATGAACATGTCTCATTTTCTAATTATAATAAAAGGACTCAGCTAAGGTATTGGGTACAATTACTATTTCAGATTGATATGGACAGATGTTGTTTGCATTAATTATCCAATATGGTATAAATCCCGAGGTCAGACAAGAAGGAGATATTAGTGTTGCGAAAGGAGTGAAGGTGATGTATAGAGGAGATCCTCAGGCGGCTCTGTCCTCTCCTACTCCTTGTTAGCAGTGACAGCATCAAAGATCATAAATTAATGAAAGGATGACGATCCCATCAATTTACTTCTTTATTCGTTTCGCGTAAGCAAAGAAGCAGCGACTCAACTGACCACTGGACCCAACAGTGCTAAACAGTTGTGCCACGTGGAAGGGAAGAGCGGAATGACGAAAATATTGGATTATTTTCGTTCTGCAACTAATCGTTCCAGGAGACTGTTCAACGACAGTTCTCTTTGTATTGCAGGATAAGTGGTACACTAATTATCTGTTGTTGCATAATTACATTGATTAATGTGACACTAAGAATACGATTTGGAATATTGAAGAGATAGACATCTTTTGTAAACAAAGTCTCACAGTTGAAGAGAAGAGAGGAGAGAAGAGATTTTGGAGGAAGGAATGGAAGTCATGTCATCTCATTGTTAATTGTCATTGACAATATTTTCGGCTTCGACGATCAGCAAACGAGCGGATGGATGAGACGGAATAATCAACGACGGAGAAAATTTCCCACTTCTAACGACAACCAATCATCGATTAAATTCCATCTTCCCTTATGCCACCATAAATGTGAGTATAACGAAAAGCTTGTCGACTCTCTAATTTCTGTAATCATTTCCAGCCATTGCTAATCTCGTATTTTCTCGTTCTTCATCCGTTTCGTACTTCATCAAATTTACGAAAACTTAAAATTTTTAAATCTATTTCGGGAGTGCATATTTCCCTAGCAGTTGTTCGTGAGACGATTATGTCTGAACGATCGATAAATTTTACATAAGTGAGAAAAGTAAGAGTTACATACCAATAGCTGAGGAAAAAAGTGCGGCACAACAAATATGCCGTTGAACTGTTGAACTGTCTCGTCTCAACTGTGGTGGATAATGGCCCTTTTTCCTTTCACGTTTGAGATTCTTCCACCTAACTTAGGCTAAGTCGGTCATGGTTATCAACATGATCGTTGTCGTCCCTCCATTGCAGCCATCAGAAATTAGGGCAAATTTCGAAACAGAAAACAGAAGATGTCAATCAAAAAAGGAATTTGCTCGATGTTTGGATGATGGGATGAGTGGGAGGAGGGGAATGCTGCGATGGTGGTCTCTTCCAGACAGCCCTTCCCTTTCTCTCCGCAACTTTCGGTGAAGACAGTGAGATGAGGGGACAGATGACAGCTTCAGCAGATCATACCATGGCTGTGAATTTTCTCCTTCATCACGACGCGGTGTCTCCGAATGACGATGGATAAAACAAGATATATTCATATAGCTATGAATACATGCTGTACATGATGCAAATTCGAAGTTTAAAACTGGCACAAGCAATTGACAGTTTTGAAAGATGGCGGAGGAGGAGAAGGATATACTCAAAGAATGTATAACTAACCGCTGTGGGTTAGGCTAACGAAAGAGTGAATGGAATCGTGGACAGACGTCATTTGCAGCACACATACCACTATGTAGTTCAGGGATTAGAGGACAGGGAGAGAGGGTCAATTGAAATTAATGGCAATGTGGCAGGTTGAAGTAGGAGGAGATGCAAGAGAAAATTCAAAAAATTACCAATTCACGGCTCACAGATACAGCCACTAATTAGTATCGATATGCAAATGTAATTAAGCTTCTGCGCTTCATCCGACTAAGCCAGAGCAACATTCTAAAGTTTTATTACATTATCCGAGTCCGAAAATTTTGATTTATTCCTTCAATTTCAAAGAAAAAATTAACTTACGCGTTATGTACATTATATTAATTCCTTCTTTTAAATAGCCTGTTAACATCATTTTAGTTCAAGCGATGATGTGCTACCGATAGTTTAAGCGACGATGATAGCTACTAAGAAAGTGAAATATGGAGTGATCAAGTGAAAAGAAAAAGGAAAGTGTTATTTATCGAAGTGTCATTAATTAAAAAGAAAATTAAATTTGCCAAATTTGCTTGTTCAGAAGGCGCAGAAGGAAACACATCGATATTTTTGGTAGTAAGGATGATGATTATGTTGGTGAAGGAAATATGTAATTAATTTGAAGGACAGTTACAATGCAGTGAAAAACGATAATCATTCTTTACTAGACGAATACTCACTTATCCAACTGTCGATATCATTATTGCCATCGGTTCTCCTTTCTCAGAATTTATGGTTGCTTCTCCTCTCTCCGAATGATTCACAACGTGCAAAGTGAAATAATCCTCCAACATCAAATTTAGAAAGAGCATATTGTTGGATTGTTTGTTTAGAAATTCTTAAAATCCACTAGTTTATAAATGAACTCGTTCTTATTCTTACATTCTTTTCTATCAGCTGTTCCAAGTATTGTGAAAAAGAAAAACTAATGACGTGCGAAGGGATTTTCTTGCAAAACAGAGTGTAGACAATTTGGTAAAGACATCGACTCGAACATTCGGAGAAATGATAAGTTCAAGAAGTTTGGAACAGATCGAGAAAAGTCATCTATAATAGATGAATTGAATAAAATAAGTCTCTAATGGGACCATAGATTGGCTGCATCTACGCTAGGTGCTTCAACATTAGCAGTCAACTTCCATCGCTGATATTTTTAACACGTGCAAGATATGGTGTTAAATGATCAAAGAAGCAACTATTTGCTTTAATCACCGATCTTTTTATCTTCTTAACGAGCAACAAGTGGGTACTATAAAATATCCAGAACTGTCAAAGGAATGTTCACAGCAAATCTGTTCATTCGACTGAAATAACATTGTAAGGACAAATAAATAAATAAAGTTTAAAATAAAGCAAATGACTAACTAATTGACAAATCAATCTTTCCTTTCAGAAAAACAATCACAAAATGTACAAGATGATAATCAAAACATCGAAAAATTAGTGTGAAAAACTACCACTAACTACATAATGTTTTTTAGATTTTTTAAAATTCATTAAGGGAAATGAACGAATTAATTTCCAGCGTTTTTTTACTTTTAAAATTTCAATCCACAACCATATTAAATTCTACCATACGAACCCATAGCACAACAGCGACACGTTATTGCGGAACAAATTCTCGGAGTTTTTGGTAAACCGGTTAGGACGGTAAAAATCAAAGGTCTTCATTAACGACAGTTCAATCACAGATGTATTAGACAGAAAATTTTGATTGCTAGCATTTCAAGGATTATCGCAATATCAAAATTCATTCATATATCGTATTTGGCGTGCTGCACACAGGCCGCATTTCATCTCACAGTTTATTACTGCGAGATTTGTTTTTCAACTCGAGTTCATTCTGAAGTATTCTTCTTTTGTGAGATGAACAATTTCAGATGCGAACTATTGTCATAAAATTTCAATTTGCATTTTGCATTGAGACATAAATTAATTTCGATTGCAAAATTTGTTATTACTATTAGAAGAATTTGATTAAAAATGTAGAAGTGTATTACTATTGAGAGGGAAGGAGAGAGAGATATGAAGACATATCACAAAGTAATTTCGATGTGTTAGAAAAGAATGAAAAAGTACTAACTACTCCTATCAATAACAACCGGTTACTCATTTTTTTCTTCCGAAATTGATAACGAAATTTATATTACAGTTCACATATAGTGCAGCAGTTGTTCTGTTTCATTTCAGTGTCTTCCCAAAAATTCAAAATTTACAAAGTTTTGCTTTCGATAAAGAAAATTTTCGTGCAACCGACATAAAAATAACAAACTAATTTACATTCCAAAAAAGGGAAAAGAATTAGAAATATTACGGAGTAGTTTTTAGACAAATAAATCGTTTATTCATTAAATTAATAAAAAAATGCTTGCAAATTTAAGTCAATAAAGAGGTATTGAAATGAAAGCAAAGAAATTTTTTTCCATTTATAACTTCCAAAACTGGATAGAATGTCATGCAATTTCGTATGTCCTTAGGGGTCAGCTTATTTCCAGCCAAAAAAGATTTCCTCATTTCCTTGCAATATCGAAAAAAGAGGAAGAGGGCGAGATTATTCAAGTGTGATAAATTTTTAAACACCATATAGATTGATTTTGAATATGAGAGAGCCAATTAAAATAATTTACAAATGACAACTGTCAACTCTTGTCACATCTTCATTTATGATCTGTCGATAATTGTTTACAGACATGGGTAAAATGGTTGCACGGGTTGAAAGGAGGCTGTTATTGTTACTGATCAGTTTGGAAAATGGTGATGAGACCAAGGTTATGGGGATAGGATGAGGGACAGAACTGTACCGTAATCTAATCACATCCACTAATGATAGCGCGAGCAAACAAGTAAACAAACAAAAATTGAAGAAAATGAGAAGGAAGTGTGAAGAACAGCACAGAAATGAATGAATGAATATATTTGGTTGTGAGGAGGAGAGATGGGTGTGATAAGCAGTATGATTGATGTGCGATAATAATAATTTTAGTTGCAACGTTCAACTTTATAGTTTTCTGAAAAGAAGCAGTACGCAAAGATTTCATTCCACCTCTGTCCGTTAGAAGTTATCTTGGAAATGCATTGCAGCCAGACTGTGATATCTGGCCCATTTCACAATTACCATAATTAGGAAAGAGCACTTTCTGAAATCTCGGAAATGAGATTTCGTTAAATTAGGCCATAGGATAAGGATGGGACCTAGCAGACAGTGTGCTCTTAAGCCTCGCATATAAAGCTAACAATTATTATTTTATTTACTTACTATTAGGAGCTCCCAACTGATCTTCTCGCTTCCTCTTTTTTCCAGTTTATTGTGATTTGATTCTTTTTACAACCATGCAACCGTCTTCTTCATTTCGCACTCCCAAAATGTATTTTACTTCTGAACCTGAAATTTGGTTGTTTGGATGCTTGGTGAGATGAATTCTTCAACAGAAGATGATTAATTAAAAGACAGAAGATGTAAAGACAGAAGATCGGAGTGACCGGTCACCGGCCACAAAACCACCGTCACGACACAATAGTGAGTAACATGTATCCGCAGAGACAACAATAAATCTTTTCTCCTCCTCGCCTAGCAATTTCATCTTCAAAGCGGGTGGGAGAGAGAACTGGAAGGAGAGAGAAGGTAGACATATGTTTGTGGAAAATGAAAAAGAAAAAAGTGACAGCTCTTGATTATGCCGACAAAAATTTCGGGTTGAAGCTTAGCTTTATCGGCCGAAGATTTCGAATTTGACTTAAGCCAGACAAAAGAATTCATCTTGAAAGCGTCAGTTTACACCACTCAATTTCATTGTTTCTTATCAAAATTAAAACATTAATGATTCTTCAATTCTTCAATGTCACCGAAAACCGGTACGGGATAAATATCGATTAAAAAAAGAAAGTTACTGATAAACGCTATGCGTACTTTATAACATAAAATACAATACTGGTAATGATTAACTCCCAACAATCCTTTCTCACCACGAAAAAGGGGGAGGAAACATTTTGGTTAATTCGGTTAACAACAATTTTGCGGAATTATTACTAATCGATGGTTTGCTGTGCTAATTATGAATTGTTTCCTTCTCATATATTAGCAGAATGAGCAAAATTTCCCGATCTAAGGGTCATCACACCTAATACTTATTTTCCTTCTTTCTCTCCCTCAACAATTGTGGTTGATGACCTTTTGATCAAGGTCATCATCATTCACTCATCTTGCCATTTCGCTTAATCCTATCACCTTTAACTGCCGTCGATTCACATCTCTAATCCTGGTTAGTTATTCATCATCACATCATCCTTTCTTCTCAACATTTCATGCCGTTTTATCCGCTTTATCCATCCATTGTTCCAATTCCAATCCACGACAATAAGTACACACACACACATACATGTATAGGAAAGGTACAAAAAAATGGAAACAAATGTGAGAGAAGATTTAATCATTGGTGTGAAGAAGATGCAATCGATATGTCAAGAATGGGCAAAATATTATGCACGAAATTACGGTACATTGTCCAACGAATACAAAATGACAAGTGGT
>UPTC01000709.1:0-28853 GCA_900537255.1 Acanthocheilonema viteae | reverse complement strand
AGAACTATTTGAAAGTGTTTCTGTATTGTTAAGCGGTTAATTACACTCATTTCAGTTATGCGCTCTAGAAGATATTTTAAAAATTTCAACATATGACCCACGAGACATTCATGTTTCTGCGATTGATACAGGTTTTGGATGGGATATGGGTTCGTACTTTATTGTTTTTTTTATTTTAAAAAGAAATTTTAGGTGTTTGTAGATGGACTTATATGCCATTTATTCAATACTTCATTTAATTCTTTTCTTTTTACTTCAATTAAATCTTATAGCTTTATTAAATTGAATTTAGCAAGTTTTTCTTTCGAGAAATACTTGTAAACGCATGATAAAACTGATTTCAGATACAATTATTCCTATACTGGATGTATTTCGTTTAGCACTTTTAAATCGTACCCTGAATAGAATATATTGTTCCTTGGATGCAGAAGGCGAAAGGTCTTCTGCAGGTTTGGAAACAATGCAGCGGTTGACTAATTTTTTAGTACGTTTTCAAAATAATGAAAAAAAATAGGTGGAGACGATGTTATATAAGCTGGTAGTACTAATAATGATTAACGTAACATTTTACATGCACTTATTCAGCTTCAACAAAAATTATAGTTAAAAATTCTTGAATGGGCCAAAGGATTTTTAATTCTAATTTTTATTCTTGTTGAGAATTATAGATAAGTGCGAATTCTGATCCAGTTCGTATTTTGGCATGTCGAGCCATGGCGAATGCTGCTATGCATCAATGGGGTCGTTCAATGCTCATCCATGACGTTAATACAACAGTCAAGTACGTTGCAGTACAGCTAAATAGTGCAAAACATGCTTTACAAGTACGCATTCCAGAATTTTCGACTCAAGTTTAAAACAGCTATTCTTTTAACACAGTTCCTAACATCCTTATGTTGATGATACTTCACCGTCATTTCAAAAGAAAATTGATAACGATGTCGGCTAATAATTACTACTTTCTGTTTTATGAATATAAAAAATATGATTTCAAGCTCGCTGCAACAACAGCTTTAGCAAATTGGGCTTTAATTTTGTTACGCCATACAGAATCTGGGAAAGTAGCTGAACTTGGTCCACGAGAAGATGCCTTACGAGCTATTATTCAGGTCTCATATAAAATATTTTCCATATTTTATTTCGAATCCCTTTTGAGATTTCTATTTCAATCTTTCTTATCTGTCGTACAGTCAAGATCAGCGAGAAATTATTCTGTTGAAAAATGTTAAATATCATTTTCGACAAATAACCTTCTGATATTTCTTTATTAGTTTCCTTCCTTCACATTGTAAGATGTCTGTTTGATGTTGAATAGACCTGAAAAAAGTGCTATATTGTTTAGGTCATCGAGAATGTTGTCAGTTTCGGTGATTTCAATCAAATAGCTTTAATACGACTTCTTCAAGCAATAGTAACATTGATGTGGGGCGATGTTGCTGTTATTCAAGTTAGTAAAACTTCTGCATTTGAACTTAATTAATATTTATTTTTAAACTTATTCTTGCAAGGAATTTTAGCTGGCCAAAGGGCGAGATATCATTGGAATAGTGAACCGAATTAAAGATGCCGTGATAGATGAATCTGGAAAAGCTATTGCAAGAGACATTACAGAAATGGCGTATTCATTATGAAACCTTTGCTTTTGCGAATTGTTTTCAATGATATAGGTATGCTGTTAGCTGCATGTCGCGCATTGAATACTTATTATCAGCAAGATGGTTTTTCTTCTGTTTTTCTTCTGTCATCCCAATCTGATAGATGGCTTGCTATATCTTGTTGTAAAGACCTGTCTGTCATCTTTACGGGTAACATGAATAACTGCAGAGGAATCCTGATGATGTTTTGAAATTTAGATGGATGCTGTAGTGATTTGTTATTGAAATATTCTCTCTTCAACGATTAGTTCTGCGATGTGTCCGCATTCCAATTTCTGGTTGTATCTTCGCCACTGTTATGTGTGTATTTGACTTTGTTTTCATGAACCATTGGTCTGCACATATTTATCGTACTTAAATTATTTCCCTGAATTGAAGCAAATTGTTTTTTTGCAGATTTGGAAACATTTCAGTTTTTACTTTTCATCGAGGATGCTAATTTATAAAAAAAGTAAATGTATGATAGTAAAACGATACTTTAATCATGGGTATCATGCGTCCTATTTTATTGAAGATTGAGAAGTATTGTGTTTTTTCTATCTTTTATAAATTGTTAGTGCAATTGTCGCAAATTAATAAAGAATAAAGAAAATGTGTACCTAAAGCGGCAGTCGGCCTGTGCTACCATGGCTACAATGAGATGCAGTGAAATTAGGTCGTGGGTTTCGATAAAAAGTGAAAATAAGATTTATTTTCGAAGATTTTCACATGCATCAAATAGTTGAAGTATTTTGCAAGAATTATTCGAGCAATAGCATGGGAGGGTTAAAAAGGAGCAGAATGTATTTAATGCTAGTCTGACAAAATCAGAGTGCATTACTGATTTGACAAAATTGATGTATTTCCAAGCGACAATGGGCGGAAAAGCTGTATTGGAATTAAAGTGAAAAGGATAAATAAAAATTTGCAGTATTTTATCGATTTCTACAAGTAATGAAAGGGAAGAAGGATTCTTCTTGTGATGCTAATGCATTTAAAATTGAGTTTTATTGATCACTCTTTTTTTAAAGCTGTTTAAACAATGTAACTATTTTTTTTTTTCAAAAATGTAAAGTCATTAAAACGCAAATTATTGGATTAATTATGAATAATGATATTTGTTATTTCAGAAATAAAAAAATTATCGTTGCGATATGTAATCTTATTATTAAATATTTTCAAAAGATTTGATTAATATAAATTCATTTTCATTATTATGAATTCACTTTCATTACCGTCAATTACTGTCAATCAAATTCCTTAGTGTGAACTATTTGAATTCACTTTGATTACCTTCGTTTCGATTATTGTCAACACATCTAATAGTTATATTTTGTTTTGATTACTAGGAATTTTGATCACTATGAATTTATTTTCATTAATAATACATTCAGCAAATTCGGTTCCATCAGTTCATTTTGACTGTTACCAATTTTCCATGATTGAATGAATAAATATCAGAATATCAAAATTAGCAAATAAATTTGGAACAAAAAACATCAAACAAAATGTTAGGATAGTAAAAATCGCATTGTAATTCATGATTTAATAAACATTCCTGTATTTTATATTAAAATAATGTCCAAGTCCTCCTGGTAACAGTGATAATTTTTCAATCCATTTTTCATTTCACGAAAAAATTTGCAATTCTCGGGATACCTGAAAGTGATTTCTGTTGTTTTCATCCTCTTCGTTTCAATCATATGATAATTATATGGCGTTGTGAGATTTAAAAAAATATGAAAGGATGAAATTCAGTTAAAAATCATTATAATTGATATTTCGAAATAGTTGTTCGGGAAATAATTTAATTTAACCTGTTAGTCTCACTACAAATTTTCGTAAATTCTTTCAATTGAAGAACTTCTGGACCGAGCTGGTAGCGAATATAATTCCCGATAGCAACACATCGTTTTGCCATGTTTTTAGACGTTGACCAAATAATTACACCGTCAACACCCATCGCTGAAGCTCGCCTTAGTGAATTCCGTAAATCTTGCTGCAAATTTCATTATATATGGAAATTTTATTGAATGTACAAATTTGAGATATTACAATAGAAACAACAGAAATAGAATGCAAAATCAGATATTAAACATGAAAATTTGTAAAATTTAATTTAAATTTTGATAAATTTGTCGAAAAAAAAGAAAATTAATATTTGAATTAATTTACTTGAGTGTAATACGGATCATTTATCAATGGAAAGTACTCAATACCAGTAAATGCATATATCGGTAGTTGCAGTTCATCTGCGATACGTTTAGCTTCTTTAAGAACGGAAATGACGTAAAGGCAACCAATCAGATTCATTTCTCTTTTGGGTAAATAAATAGAAGGATAAAGAGCGGTAGATTCGTTGTACAGAGGTAGTAGTCTGTATAATTTAAAAAAAAATTTTTCATTTCACTTTTTTTTAAATTCATTTTTTTAATAGAAATTTAGACAATATATTTTAGAAGGGTGAATTAAAGTAGGCAGTCATAAATGAAATGAAATGAATAATATACCAAAATATAAGTAATTTTATATTTTTACATGCATTTCCTCCATCAAATTTTTCATATAGCTATTCTTAATTAATAAAAAGAAAGTGAATATTTGCTAACCGATCATTAAATCTTTCAAACACTTCACCACATGCTATGGTACCATTTCTCCCTGCAGAATAATTACAAAATGGCATTCCATAATATCCCCATAACGCAAATGGTCTAATTTTTTTTGCTTCACGAATAGTTTTGATTAAAAATTCCCTGAAATGTGATTTTTCTCCAAACTTGAATCATTCACTGAAGAGAGATGTGATAGATTGAAATGTTTACAATGAGTTTTTTAGATTAAATCCAGAGTTATTTAATAATTTGCTTACAATGATGCTTGATTGAATTCATTCATAGCAGTCAATTTAGCATCAGTTTTATTTTTATTTGGATATCGTTCCATAACATAAGCTATCGATTCCCGCCGATAAATTCGTTTTGTATACCAATTATGTTCCCAAAGAGGTCGCCATTTCTCGTAATCAATTACAGCCAAACCATTAAATCCCTCATTCGGTATCGCTTTTTCGATATCATCGCGAAGTTTTGCTAAATGAGCTGTGAGGTTGGCACGCTGTAAAATAAAAATGAGTTCAAAAAAAGAAGCAAAATAAGCAAAAGTTGAAATGAATTGAAATTAAGATGAACAAAAGACTTAATTTTAATAGTGAATTAGATAGAAAACATTAAAATAACACAAATATATTACATTTGCTAGCATACAGTCTTAGTATAGCTAAATAAGATTCAAATGCTCAAAGAAACCATAATCAAAAGTGATTCATGAAAACTAATTAATTCAACTGTGTTCTTTTCAATTTACCATCTAACAATTTTAACCCCTTCTTTCAATTAGAATTTAATTAGTATGAAATGACGTATAAATATCGCTTCTTTGCTTTGAGTAGATAGTCATGGAAAAATGATTCAGTCACCTCACCATAGTAACCTTCAACCGTTTTACATTCACTATTTTATGTTGTCCTTTTGATGATTACCGTTGTAGGTGTGATGAAATAAGTTAAGTATTTTGAGTCCATGAAATTGCTTGCTAATTTAGGCAGATTTAATAAATGAATGCAAAAATTAGCATCTCTTTGATATCATTTCAATTGATAACCCTCTTAAGTCTCATTATTATTATCAGTGTAAAATTTAGTAGGATTGTAATTGAATGATTAATTCACCTGAGGAATACCACCATTAACAGCTGATGTTGGATCAGAAAAATTTTTATAATATGGATATAAGCCAAATTTTTTCTCATATAAAACAACGATAATGTTCCCTTGAAATTTATATTCATTATTCGCAAGAATACCATATGTTTGTGGAAATTCCATTGGAGTCCAATACCGCTTACATTGTTCGCTTGGGATATTCCAGATGACCTTATATATTTTCTTTTTAATTCAATATTTTAAAGTACACAATTAGACATTAAAAGTTGATTATATAGTAAGTTCAAATTTAGACTGTGTGAAAGGTAAGAAAATTTATTTTTGTACACTCTTCTTAATATTAGTGAATGCTAGAAAACAAAAAATTTGTTTTTATTTGATATTTTAAAAGAAATATTCAATAATTATTGTAATTTTAAATCAAAAAAAACGCAGTAATAAATAATTATTTGGTTATTTTGTTTTTTTTTTTAAATGGCAAACATTAAATTGATCCCATTGGCCAGCATTAATTGCAACAAGCCAAGCAGTGGTCAAAAGTTGCAGAAATGATTGGACCATTTGATCGAGCAGCGCTAAAGTAATATTTATTAATATATAGCTATGTTAATCATTTTTTGATTAATCACAATATTGGACGGAAATGTGATTTATAGATGATATAAAATTGATTTTGATAATCAATTTCATCGTATCTATTTAAGAAACATGACTTGATTAACATAAATGCATTTCATATGCAGGAAAATTCTATCATTCAGACTTTGATCCTTACAGCTTTAATCATTAGTTCGATTCGTGATATTTAGTAGTATTAGACAATAAGTATGAAATTTAACTGTAAAAAACAGATTCAACAATATTATTATAAAATATTGTCAAACAAATGATAGAATTATGTTAACAATTATGTAAATGGTGGCCATATGAAATGATATTTAATATAAAATGATAATAATTTTCAGTAAAGGATGGAAATGATATGAAAAATACGTCAAAACTTATAATTTAGAAAGGGTAATTTCTGTAGCATAGTGAGAAGTTTTACAAAATGTTCATTAAAAGTTGGCAAAAATTTGACAATGCTGTGAGCAACATTCATTTTAAAAGACTGAATTTTGTTTGCACTTTCCTCTAGTATGAAGCGTTTGCATGGTAATTTAAAAACAAACAGCTTTTGTTTAGCTTTTTATCCATTAATACATTTTTCATAACAAAAATTCATTGCCAAAAATTGGTGTTATTTTAGCTTTTTTATCCATTAATACATTTTTTATAACAAAAATTCATTGCCAAACATTGGTGTTCTTTTGGCTTTGATCCAGAGAGATTTTAAAAAAGTTGAAAATTTCATAATGCTATGATAAAATCGAATAATTTCAAATGATTTTGTGCAATAAATTTTACTTCTCCTTTCGTCATTGAGAATACTAAAGGTTTGAATTCAAATTCGGTAATGAAAAATGAATTGATTTTGAATTCCCTCTTTCAGTGTTAATTATTGTAAAATGAAAACAGTTTTATGTGAAACAAAAATTTTGCTTTCAGAATTAAAATTTAGAATATTATGTGCTAGCTTAGATGCCAACTTTTTTTTAATTTCAAAACTACCGATTGTGAATACATTAACTTTCTGATGTATGAAACAATAATTCTTATTATTCTTTAATAATTAATAAGAATTGATAATAAACTAATTTTTTACTTTAAGGGTATCTGTTCAAGTTTTGAAATTTCATCAAATCAATAGTAAATACTCCGCTACTTTTCTGACTCCTTCATCTGAAGTAATTTTTACAAAATAATTCGCTTATTTGATGCATTGAAAATTCTGGAAGATGAAAAAATAAACTATTAACTGCACAGAACTATACTTTCTTTGTGGATTCTGATCGTTTTTTATCCGATCAATAATTCATAGGACAGTAGAGACATTCTCACGGTCGAATATTCATAGTATTTAATGAAAATTTTCATGATAAAAAAATTTAATAAAAAAAATAGTTACTGTTTTTGGTACTTTAATGTCTATTTTATTGCATTTCAAAAAATTTGCGCAGTAAGTTAAATGCTAAAATTTGTTTTATCAGATGACAATAAATTGATAAAGGACATTTAGCAAAACTTTTAATTTCATATCAAAATAATAATTGCAAATCAAAATGATAACAAAATCAAAACGTTAACAACTGCAAATGTAAAATTTGCAGTTGTTAGCAGGCATTTTATTGTGTGTTCTTTGACGTTTATGTTCTTTAATGTTTGATATTTTGATAATATTTATTATTTTACAAATGAAACAATCAAATTATCATTTGCAGGCACAAAAGAAACGAATAACAATATTAACTTTGCCAAATTATACTTTAAATGAATACGCTCCGTACATTTCCTGTAAAATTTTATTCTAATTTAATAGCGACTTTTACATTTTATTCAACAATAGCAACTAAACATGAAAATATTTCTTATATTAAATTAAATTTAAATCAATTACAGCGCTTTCATCGAACAAAAACTTGTAAAATGAAGAAAGCAATGAAATATCACATATCTCTCCATAATTCCATCAATCACATAATGTTAAATTTTGAGTGATTTTTTTCGAATTATACTTTTTAACTTTTAATTACTGCAAACCCATTTTATTACTGTGAATTTATCTTAGTTATTTAAAAAAAAATGAGAATGATACAGCTAATTATCTCCTCACTTCGCATACATAACAAATCAATTAATTAATAATTATTGCAGTAATAATTTATTTAATATATGATTGGTTATATTAAATCTTCCGAAAGTTACTTATGTCTGTTACATCTTTTTTCTTCTTTTTAGTTACAAGTTTTTCTTTTCCTCATTTAATTCTGGCAAATATCTAGGAAAGGAAATGCAGCTGAAAGCTGTAATAATTTAATGGATATGTATGGAATAAATTAAAATTAAAAATTATCATTTTTGCGAGAATGGAAAAAAAGAGATGAATATATTGGAAAAAGGAAAGCAAAACATCAATGAGATGGAAATCTCAAATGATTCTCTTTTGCAATATTTAACCGGAATCATTATTTATTTGTTATACTTTCTTTATATGCTCGATATTAAGTAAAAAAAAACGCAAAAAATAATAATAAAAAGTATGATTTTTGTACATTTCAAGAAATATAATAAAAAGTTCCTTTTCGGAAGTAAATGAAAAAGGATTTAAAAAAGTGAAAATATATGATAACTTTTAATTTATTTTTTGAAAATGTATGGTAACTTTTAATTTATTTAATGAATAGCATATATTTTACATTTAATATGCTGTAGTTGAAGCATTTTTTTAAAAGAGATCATTAATCTGTATTTTAGATTAACAAAAAAAAAATTTCGTGAGCAACTTTATTCCATTTTATGAATATTTTGTAATATGACTATTGCTTTTTATATTAACTTATTCATAATATTTTGAATTTTTTCCTTTTATTTTGTGTAAAATAACTAAACGATTAAAATTAATCGCTTCAATATTCATCAGCAGATATCAGCAGATATTATTTTCTGTACTCATATGTGTGAAGCGTTTTTTTAATCATGTATTTATAAATATTAATTTCGACATTGAACTATTTGATTTTCAATATTCATTTCTAATACTTTATGACGATTTTCGGCTCCCATCTTCATCTATTTATATCAGTTAATTACTCATTCATTTATCAGCTTGCGTAATTTTTACATTAATTAATTGCACAATTGCTTATTTACTTTCAGCTGCTCGCTATCTAATCAGTCATTCATTTACTTCCTTAATCTATTCATTACTTCTCATATTTGTTGATACTGAAAACAATTTATTTATTTTACCAATTTCATCTAACTTCCTATTTTTTGCCAATTATTCGCTTATCATAACTTATCATTCCTATCGGACCAAAAATTTTATAATTTTTTTAACTTTCAGATATTAATGCTAATAATCAGTTAAATGCTTTAAAAGTGCTGAAAAAAATATTTAATTACAGTTGCATCAAATACTTTTATTAAATTTTTAATTTTTCTAAGAGGGTCATGTAAACAGTTTATTCGTTAACGAACAATGCTGATGAATTAATTAACCGAAGGATCGATATGTTCACCTACATTGCGCCCCAAGCCGATTAATCAATTGATTGATAAAATGAATAATCTAATCAATCATAAATTATCAAATGTGCTATATAGAATTAGACAATTACCAATAATAATTTTACTTCATCTAAATTTATAAATGATATCTTATTTGAAGTTATATCAATTGTAAACTTATTATTGATCAATTCCTATTGCCTTTAGCTTAATAAATAAAAAAAACTTCAGAAAATTTAATACTAAAAACTTTGCGCATTATCAAATAATACGGATAGATTGAGGATAGATTAAAGCAATAATTAAACATTGTGCAAATTAATCTTTAAGACTTAAATTTACATCTGTAAAAACTTTTCTAGTTTATTTTCTTTTGATTTAATACAAATAATTTTTATCGGAAATCGAAACTTATTAACAAAAATCTGATATATTTATTATGAAAAATTTTCTTCCTTTTTATCCATGTAAACAAATCACTTATTAACATTAAAATTTTTTTTGAACTTTGGCGATTAAAATTTTTTTTCATTTTTTTTTTGTTAAATCTTCTAAACCAAGTTAATAAATTATAATGCTGAAGAAATATTAAATTTCTTTTAAAAAAAAATTCATCATTTTTATTTCTGAGAGTGCATTTGACGGTATTTATATCAATTAGAATATTATCAAATACAATTGCCATAATTATCGTATTATAAAGTACTTTTTAGTCAAAATTTAAATTCATTCACATACTCAAATATTATTGTTCACCCAAGTTTCTATGTGGTTATTAATTTACATAATTATGATAACGATTATGACTAACCTTTAAAACAAAATTAGTGAAATGAAAACGGAAAATGAAGAGTCAATAACACGTAAGAGTTCAAATATTCAACCATTGTTATCAGTGTTATCACAGGGTTCATCAGTGAAAAAACCCTATGAATCAATGCTTGATAGTCTTATCAACGATCCAGCAATGCAAAAGGTATAGATTTAAAGAAATTTTAAAAAGTTTTTATCGAAATCAATGGATAGTCGTCTTATCAGTGAATTCTTTCAAAAGAACATTTTTAACTGAAATTAAGTCTATTCAAAGAAAAATTCTTATCTTTATGAATGTAATAATTTTTTAAATGAAATTAACAATTTAGGACAAAAAAATTATCAAAAATTATTATTAATTATTTGTTCAGGAAATAGCACTTGGTAAACGGATAGGTTTTTATAGTATTTGTGAAGAAATTGGCTCGGGAAATTTTTCAAAAGTTAATCTTGGCATACATTGTTTGACAAATGGTTTGTAAACATTCCAAATGTTTAAAATTATGTGTTAATGAAATTTTGTACTGACTCATAGAAATTTTGAAACAAATTGTGAAATAAAGAAAGAAATAATAATAACAATTATTATTATTGTAATAATGGTCATTACAATCATGAGAGGAAATAAAATCACGATGGCAACAATATTAAATTATAGAAAAAGTAGCAATGAAAGTTATGGATAAATCTAAGATGAAAGAAAAATTACTGGAACATGAAATAAAATCAATGGAACAACTTCATCATCCGAATATCATTCGTCTTTTTGAGGTAAGCTCTGGAAAAAAGCAAAAAAACAAGAAAAACGAATAAAAAAATTAAAAAAAAGAGTAGAAAAGCAAGAAAAAAGTAAAAAAGCAAAGAGGAAATACTTGATTGATTATTTGGAAGAATCGATGATTTTCAGCTTTCCAATCTAATTCGTTAAATTCACCATACAATAGTAAAATTGATTGTCACTTTTGATTTACATTCAATTCACTTCGAAGATTTTGTAAGGCAATGACGATATTATGATCAATTCAATCATTAACCTTTTGACATATTACTGATCATTTTGCTTTTGATGATCCAAATAAAGTCGAAAAAAAAAGATAAGAATGAGTTATTAAATAACGACAAAATATTGAAAGATTATTTAATTTCGTTTCATTTTTTTGTATCATTTCAATCATAGTGCGTGGAAACAACTTCACGAATATATCTCGTGATGGAATATGCTGGTTTTGGTGAACTTTATTCTTATATTCATCATCGAGGAAAACTTTCGGAAAATCACTGCAAGCCAATTTTTGCTCAAATTGTTTCCGCCATTTCATATATAGTTCGTTTTATATGCATAAAATCAAAACTTAGCATTGAAAAAACTCTTCTAAATTAAAAATTAAACGGTTTGACTTAAGCAATAATTTATTAGTTCGATCTTTTTCTTTTCAGTAATTATTAAATATGAAAAAAATGGATAAATAATTTTTTCTTGTAGCATTCCAAAAATATCATTCATCGTGATATAAAGGCAGAAAATGTGCTACTATCAGCGCCAGATTGGATTAAATTAGCCGATTTTGGTTTTGCATGCCAAGTGAATCCAAACGATAGGCTAACAACATTTTGTGGTTCACCAGCATATGCTGCACCTGAACTTCTCAGAAATGATGAATATTATGGTTAATTTCTTCTTATTAAAAATCCTTTTATTCCTATGAAAAATTAATATAAATCAATCAATATTTTGTATAATTATGTATAGTTTACAAATTGTATTATAATTTTTTTTTCTTTTTTAAAAAGATTCATATTTTGACAGAAATTTATTTGTTTTTGCTATTGATTATTCTAAAATTTCATATTCAACTCTATTAATATTAAATTATGAAAAAAGAAAAAGGCAAAATTATCTTTTCTTTTATCTGTTTTTTTTTCCATTAATTTTATCTTAATTTCTAATTTATATTTATTTTACGTTTATCTACAAGATGCAGTAACATATCACTTTTAATTTTGATTAGTTTATCTCAAAATGATGAAATGTTTATTTTAATTAGTTTCATTTAAGAAAAAAAGGAAAAAAAGTGGAAAATTTTAAGGTGCAAATGCAGATATTTGGGCAATTGGTGTATTGCTATATTTTATACTTGTTGGTAGGACACCATTTAGTGGTGAAACAATTAATAATTTAAAACAGTGCATTTTACGAGGTGCTTATCCATTACCTAATTATCTGAGTATATCAGCGCAGCGCGCAATCAGTCAAATGCTTGTTATTGATCCCAAGAAACGGAGTACCATCGATGATATAAAGGTATTATTTTAATTATTTACTTGAGTTATTATTTGATAATTTATTTACTAAACTTGTATAATTAAATTAAACTTATTTTTCATTTGTTGTTTCCTTAGCTTATTTTGGTTTCTTACTCAATTTTACCACAATTTTTTTGTTTTATTTTACTTGTATTTGCATTACATATACCAATCCTATTTTTCCAATTTTCACTCTAAATTTGTAACATTCGTTTAAATGTGATAATGATAATTTGCATTAATAAATTGTATAGATGAAATTGAGAAAAGATAAAACTATAAATGCAATTATTCCTTATTTCATTTGCTTATCAATATTCATTTATATGAATTATTACTTAAACTTGTTATGCAACAAAATTCTTGAAAACAAAAAACTTCTCGAGATTTTCAGAATTGTAGTTTTCTGAAGGATTGCAAATTTACCAAACGGTATATACAATTTAGTATGATACCGAATGAAAAAGAATTGATCGAGAATCCATTAGCGCTTCAAGTACGTAATAAATTACGGTTTTATGGTATCACTGAAGCAATTATTAGAGATGGTTCATTAAAAGGAATTCGAAATGCTGCAATTGGAACATATCGTATTGTACTTCATCAAGCACAACAGGATTACGATCGACGAGAGCGTAATCGTGTTTGTACTTCTCTCTTTTGGCATAATGTGTTAATTACAGAGTATTAATTCATATGGCGAATATAATCTATTCTCATTTCTTGTTTTTAATTTCAAAATACAATTGAATGTTTTTTAGTTTTAATGATGCATTTATTCCATCATCTACTAAAAATTCTATTAAAAATTGAGCTAAATTTCATCACTTCGTCATATTTAATTGTTAGTTTAAGAAAAAAGTAAAAAAAAAAACTGTTGCTAATAGGTGAGAGTTTTGAAATGAATTAAATTTAATAATTTCCTATGCAGGAAAGCAATGAAAAAAAAGCCCACGGTTAATTTTCTATAACTATAAATTTATATTTCAACAGTTTTATTTGTTTGAATTTTTTTGTTTTTTTTTCACATAAAACAAAAATTTTATTTTTCAGTTTAAAATTCACACCGCGCAAAATTTTAATGAACAATTTTTGCAGATTCGAAATGACTACGTGATGATAAAAAGAAAAAAATCATTACCAGTATTGACTATGGATAGCAAAACTTGTAGAATCCTATAAAACTTCAAATTACCATTTTAATTCATCGAATATTCTTAAATTAAATAGCAAATATATAACTATTTAATTTTCATTTTCATCTGTTACGTAAACTACGATATCATTTCATTACTTGCTGAATGTCAGGATTATAAAATGTTCAGATAAATAGACGTTCGCCATATTTCTATCTTGGATTAATTAAATTGTGAAATTTATGCAGTGCTGAATTTACTTTTACGATTCTGCAAAAAGGACTATCTAAAAAAATTTTTTTTTCTTTGAATAAAAATCAAATTAAATATAGAAAACAGATATACAGAAATTTAATTTTTCATTTAATGATTACAACCAGAAAAACCGTTCAGACTAAATACGTGTTTGCGGCTGCTTTCTACTAGGGACAAAATTATGTATCCAACATGGCCGATTAAACAGCCCTTCGAAGTGGACTCAGAATGTTAGTTACTTCATCTTTTATTTTAATCTATGTACTAGTCAGAGGCTACGAATGAAAATCATGAAAAACAAAGAATTTAAAACAAAAAGGAGGTACTAATAAAGTTAAATGCCTACTGTCTCTACATTCTTCGATTATGGCATGATTCAATTATACATAGAAGGAATGTAATATAATATAGAGCAGTTGGAAAAACGGTAATTTCCAAGTTTACATCACAACAGATAGAGCTATATGCATCATTCAGATTTTACAAACTACGAAATATAGTATAACAAACATATATGTGTAATGAAGCATGTATTACATAAAATAAATTACTAGATAATCAATCGACATACTGATACTTGATAATAAATTACAGATATCACAATAATATTATCTATAAAATTATTATGGCGTAAAATATAGTACAATAGTAGGAGAAAAGAAAAAAACTACAATCAGTAACAAAAGATATAAATATTCCGGTGAGAAATAAGAATTGATTTCCTAGTGCAATAATTAAATTAGTTTGTCGGCATCTTATGCTACTTCACATTTCTCAAGAAAATACTAGCTAGCAGAACCGAAAGAGTAACGAGTGAGATGTAAAAGCAAACTGATTAAGTACCTCAGAGGACAAACTAATTTTCCTATAACTTCAAATCATCCTGAAAAGCATTTCTTTATCTACTTAATTAATCTATTAATTAAAAACTATCAATTTAAGAAACATGAATAATTTAACAGAAACAAATGAATTCGATTTAAAGTATATTCAAGAATATAGAACCACACCAAAAATGCACCTCAAAAATTATGAAGAAATGGTTACTACAACTACTGATATCAACACCAACGGAAACAATGAATTCAGATTAAGAAAGCCTAAATGGTAAAAAATAAATTCCATCCTAAGAAAACTTGCGAGTAAGGAAATTAAGGCACTTCTATACATGTATGCATTCGCTCCCCGATTTTATACAATGTTCATAACTTCGGTTTAATTTTCAATTTTCTGATTGTACTAATTTGGGTATTTGTTTTGATTCATATCCATAAAAAAATGACGCTAAAATGACAACCGCTGCACCAAAAGCAAAAATCCTTCAAAAAAAGCAAAAAATTAGATATATTAAAATCAAGCCAAAAAATCGATAAAATATTAGGAAAATACGAAGTTTCAATAAATCAGAAAACTAGAAATTTAATAATTTTTTTGCAACAAAAAGTTCTAGCTCACATGCACAAAGACTTTGAAGAAGATAAATCTGATTTCATTTATATGGATTCCATATTTCTCACTGTCATCTTTACTATATCTCGTGTCTAACACCTCCGAACTCGACACTGCATAATCATTGTAAAGAATTTAAACGTCCGACTTTCGAAAACACCAAGAAATAAAAAAACTTACAATGATGGTTGGAAATCATCCAGCAACCAGTAGGACATTAAGCTGGATAGTATGATTGAAAACGATGCAGCAAAACCCTTCAGTATGTTATCAGCATATTTTACTACCAAAGCCACAATAAACCCTCCGTAAGCCTGAAAATAACAATTCAAAAAGGCTTAGAAAATAAAGGACATAATTTTAAAAAAACTTCATTTACGATCAAAAAATGGAACAACTTAGAATCTGCTGGATATGACTTCAATAGGAAATTAGTAATAATGCGTTTTCTTGATTTATCTTATATGGTTAAAATTACTACACATCACAACCTGTAGCAGAAAACTTTACCATAGAATGTGAGTAAGGGAAAATTCACTATCAATTCTTAATTCTTTCATTCAAATTAAAACTTGATGTTCATAGGGACAAATATTAAATATATCAAATCTTTTACCTAAAGTGAGAATAATGATAACGGATAAAATATTATTAGCCATCTATTATTATCAGATATCTATACTACATAGAGCTAAGAATTAATCATGTCTCGTATCAAATAAAAACTCTGCCTAAGTTTTGTTGTTTCAATGTCAAAAAATGTTCTATTGCGGAAACTTTTCTGGATTTTCAACGCCGTTATAAACATTTAAAAAATTTCTGATACCAAATATCAAAAGATCAAGAGATCACATCTCTTTCAACAAATAAAATCCAAAAGCAGAAAGTATACAAACCTGGAGCAAAACAACAATCCAAATTATGCTGTTATATCCTTGGAAAAAACCATATTCATTTACTTGCTCAGAATCGTAAAACCAGACCATAAAAAATCCACCAATAATGCTGAAGAATGCTGTAAAAGTCGAAAATATGTTTTATACCATAAATGACAGAATATTAATAATATGTAAAAACAATTATTTTCTCTAAAAAAGTTCTAAAATTCTCGAAATAACTTTTTTTGAACTGAGCAACTTGTTTTTCTAGAAATATGCAAATCCTTGGAACATAATACAATTTTATAATCGAAATTAGGCTAATTTTAGTATTGATATTGGCTAATGCTATTAAAAAATCTTATTTAAAATTCAATTTATAATTTAAATCCCAATTTTAAATTAAATCCATAATGAAAATTTAAGAGTCTACCAAGTTGTAAATTTCGCATCCAAAGTGATGTCGAACTTTTCAATACTTTCTCTAAATAGACACCTGCAAAACCGCTCAAAAAACATGCCGCAATGACAGTGAACAATCCGACCATCTTATCCGCATCTGTTGATAGAAAAGATTTTGCTGTTGATGATGTCACTTTATTCAAATCCGTGGGTAACTAAAAATTGACCATTTTTGTGGAATATGCTATTAGCAATGGAGAAAGGAAAAAGGAAAAATGAAAACCAAATCGTTTGGTCTCCTCAACAAAATTATTAGAAAAGATTTCAAATTTCTAATAATTTATCTACTTTCCTAGACACTAATCATTATTTCTCAAACAATTATATGGATCTTTCTTTTGGTGATGTATAAATCAGCGACGCTTCGAATCCAATCTAGGTGTATTATAATAAAAACTACTATTACAAATAATAGCACTAAAAAGAGTTTTACCTATATCCTAAGATTTATGTAAAATTAGGATAAACTTTAAAAAGTAAAACACTTTGTAAAAAACATACTTGCACTAGAGCGACTCCAACTGTCAGCAACAATAGTGATATCCATTTTTGACTGTTCAATTTCCTCCCTAACAATGTTACGGAAAATATTGCTGTCGTGAGGATTTTAAATTGATAAGTTACCTTGAAAATTAATTCGATAAAATAAATGCAACAATTAAGTTGATACGATTGTAAATGCAAATTGAATTTCATTATGATATAAAACCTAAGACCAAGCAAAGCTCATCTAATTTGATAAACCAACTCAAATATTCATTTCACTTGCTAATTCATTATCAACCTGACTACCTGATAAGTAGCTGCATCAAGTTTCGATAAAGCGATAAAAAGAAGATTGTTTTGCACGACGTACAAAAATGCTGGAACAGCCATTTTCAAGGTATCCTTTGACTTGATATAGCATTCTGTGTAAAGTTCATTCATAAATTCCACATATTCCCAGGCTAAAAGTAATGTTATCTTCTTTTTAAATTGACGAAAAAAATAAATTGTACATTTTATGAAATAATTTATTCAGTCATCTTTTTTACTGATTTAAATATATTGTTCAAATTCAAAATAAAAATAGGTGATTCTGAAGCTTTGGAAAATTTAATACATATAGGGACAATTCAATAAGTACACTTAACCGAAGGAAAGGACATTATTTTAAACCATTTAAATTTTAGTCAAAGGATAACAACCGATTCCCATATCATTTTCGTTTAGTATATTTATATGTATTATAAAAAATATGCATACAGTGCTGATATGCAATGAAGACGATGCATGTAAGCAGCTTAATTATTTCCGCGATGACCACTGCTGTCGATGATAAATACCTGAAGTGAAACAAGTAAATAATTTATCTTAATTTCTTAACTATTGTATATTCAACTGCTACATCTCATAAAAATCCTAATTATTTCAAAATAAAGTTTTTGAATTCTTTGCCAGTTTCTTGAGAGTGCAATAAAAATATCCCTTAATATAATACTCAATCTAATAAATTTGGTTGAAGTACACGATAAATTCTTGACTTCAGGTTTTCACTAATAAACACATGCTTGCATTTGCACAATCAGAGATGATGGTGAAGTTATTAGCTGCTTGATAACATGAAGGACAATGAATTATTTCTAAGCTAGCTTACAGTAATTTTGATCATATCACGGACATGATTCGTGCAATTCAAAAAACATCTTGCCGAATTTCAAATGTGATTCAGATAAATGGAATTGCGTCAACCATACGAATGTTTAAAATACGGCCAGATGTTATCTTAGTTGATGAAAATATAAATGCACAACATCAATTAATTACACAAATTATATCCAATAAATGAATCTGAAAAATCACGATAACTTCTGAATTAACTAAAACTTGAAATTTCCACATGACTTAAATCAAACCTTGGTCCATCGATTTTCTGAACACGTGAATAATGTAATATTAGCACAAGAAATGTCGTTTGAAAGATTAATACAATCAACGATATCCATTTCAAATTTTTACCATCCATTAAACAATACAACCTATCTCGAAATCTAAAGGATGAAAGAAGCAGTCCACCTTGCCGTTGATCTCGATGATGCACCCATATTGGTTTTTCCACAACCGAAGTACCGTCAATGCAACAAATTGTCTTGCATTCTTTGCAAATTGTTGACAATTGAAACTTAAATTTTAACGGTATCTATAAGTTTAATTATCAAATTCCCGAAATCAGTTGTTTGTTTTTGGACGAATTTTTGGATGAAAACATGTTTTTGGATGAAAACAGAAATCGTAAATCTTTGTTATATCTCAATTAAAGAAACAAGAAACGATTATAAATCATTATAAACGATAAGCTGGAAGAAACTCTCATATGAATTATCAGAATTATTTAGTCACTTGATTTCAAATCAGAATCTAATTCGATCATGATCTGAATCCTATTATGATAAAAGAGCAATAGATGATAGCTAATTCTGATTTCACTATCGGTTATTCGACTTATCAAACATTATCTTATTACAATATTTCGACAATCTTTTCGATGTTTCTAAGCAATTTACCGTATTCAACGCTACAATAATTTTTACGCTATTATATTAACAAAGAGATGAACACGAAATTGTCCAAGAAACAATTCAAGAAAAATAGTAGCTGTTTCGATTATAAGTTAATTCGTAAATATATTTCAAACGTCAGAATAATGAAGAAATATAATCTGTAATCTTTAATTTTTATGTTAATTTGTACAGTTACATTATCGTTACTGTTTTTACTGTTTAAAACAAGTTAGAGTAATAACCAAAAGAACTAAACCAATTTTGAAGTTTAAGAAAAAAGATGATGGATGGTAAATAATATTAAATCATTTGAGCAAAAAAAAAGAAAACTGTACATGAAAGTAAAAGTATCTGAAATTGTATCTTCAAAATTTTGACAAATTTTAATTAACCACTAATTCCGTTTTCCAATTCATTCAATTTCACATTTTCTCCGTTTCCTGCATTTATTTCACGTATTTCCAACTCTTTTCAATATGCTCTTTTCAATCTCGTTCATATAAAAATTCCAGGAGTTTTATATTGGAAACAATCATAAGATATCACTATTTTCGAGATTTGTTTTACAAAAAAGAATGAAAATAAAAATTTGAGTAAGTAGAAATTTTATCTTTTTCTATCAGATTATTTTCATATAAATATAAATTATTACCCCATAAATATGAATTTCAAAAACTAAATTTTCAACAGATGATTGATGCTTGCATTAATTTATTATAATTATTTTGAATGTTAAGCGTAAAATCATTTAGTGAATTCGATTTTATAAATTTAACTTAAATAAATAATTTCGACGATTCGACAAAAAAGGTTAAACACTCATTATTCAATCTAAAATACTTCCTTTTTTTCAAAAAAAAGGGCAAGCGAGTATGTGTTGGTTTGTTAAGAGTGCTTTAAAGCAGTGCTATCACTAATTTCATGCTTTCTAATTTCATGATTTATGTAAACCTGTAAAAAAGCGAGTGCCGTAATTAAAACAGGAAGATGTATTGGTTCAAAGAACGTGTTTGCAAGACGGTAACACACATTTTTGAAAAAAAAGGAAAATAAAGATTTGTTTATTTTTTTCTCTTTACTTTCCTCTCTTTTCTTTCTAATTTCACTTTCAGATAACACACTATGATAAAATCGTATAATTACCATAACCAAAATTTTGTTATCTTTCAAAATTAAGAGGAAAAAATTCCCTTTTTTATTTACTTCCACAATTTTTAATTTTATTGCATATTTTTATATTCATTGAAATTCTAATAAATTTAAACAATAAAATGTTGAATGGATTATTACAAAATCTGTAACAGAATATATGCTTGAAAAAATAAGCTATATTAAATTTTTTAGTGCTGATGATGAAATTTATCATCCAGAAATTGAAATATTAAGTAATAATTGCCGGGTCTCACAATTTTACCGTAATCATTGTTTTTTAGAATCATTGCTAAATTTTTTTGCAAAAATCTTCATATCAACAAGATTTTTCAAATCATATTAAACTATTCAGTTAATTAAATCTATTTATCAGTTGATGTCAATGAAAATCCTTTTATAATAATTGGTTCATGACTTTTATGAATCCTTCTTAATTGTTCCAATTAATTGAATCTTATTTGTAATTTTTTTGTCTCTCTCTTTTTGAAATTTGCATTTAAACTTCAGCATGTTACGGATCTGTATATTTGCAACACTATTATATACGATAGAATGTGTTAGTTTGACGAGAACCTCACATAATGTAACTGCTTGGTTAACTTCTTCCGGCAATGCACCAATGATTATTCTTCAAGCCAATCAAATGATTCCATCAGCTATTAATTGTCAACAAAATGGAAAAACATACAAAGAAGTAAGAGAGTATGAGTTGAAATTTTCATAAAATAAAATCCGATAAATTTTTTCGCAAATTTAAAATTCTTTTAAAAAATTTCAGTATATTTGTTTTCGTTATTCTCTATTGATTCTTAAAACTCAAATTTTAGGGTGAAAGCTGGTATAGAGGACATCTTTTATATAAGTGTATGAAATTCGGTGCTTACACCATACTCGGTAAGCATTTCAACGTGTTGTAATCATAATTTAATCGGATCAAGAATTTTCTCAAATATTTTCCAGAAATTTAAATAAAATTTGCACAATTAACATTGGAAAAATGCCTCCAAAAAACGTTAAATTCATTTGCCGATGAAAAAATAGATGATATGATGCATTATATGAGAAATCGTTTTTTCTGGATTTCCGATTACTGTATTTTTTTTCAGTAATTTGCAGAACTAATTTCAGATAGCTAATTAAATTCAGATAAAAAGAGTCAAAAAATTACAATTTCAAGACAAGAAAAATTTTAAATCTAAGTATTACTAACACTGTTTTCTTTTTTATCAAAGCAAACCTTTCAGGTTGTCGTACAAGAAAAGATCGACCAATGATTATCGGTGAAACATATATTGATGATTTCATCGCTCATCAATGCTTCGAGGATAATTCCAAAATATACTACCGAGAATCTCCATGTGGCATCTTGGGACAACCATCATGTGGTTCATTTGAACAGGAACTATAAACTATCTTATTTATCTTACAATTGCAATAAAACTTATGGCATTAAATTTTGCTTTTTTTTTCAAAGCAACCTTGCCTTTTTAAAATCAAATTTTACTTTTTTTCAAATAAAATTTACATTTTTATAAAATCTTTCTTTCAGAATTAACATTTTGAAAATCGTATGATGTGAAAATAATATTGATAATACAAACAAATAGTAAATCAATGAACGAACCAAATTATTTTTTCATTCAATAAAACACTGCATGTATTTATGCTAATTCGAATCACGCAAAAATTAGGTTTCAGAATTCATCAAAATTAGCAGTGGTCGCTTTATTTGATCATATCAATCAATTTGGTGATTACCCATCGGTGACTATTTTCAGCATTTATGTAATAATTAGAAAGAAATTTCTTTAAAAAAATGTTATATTCTTATTATCCCGAATAATATTCGTGAAAAGTGTCGGAATAAAAATCGTATTTTCAATTTGCTGAGTTCTGAAAATAAAAATATAACATTATGCAAACTTTACAGATAGCTGGTTTACCGCAAGGTTGGAAAATTGTGGATTCAAATGGAATTCCGATACCATTGAATCGGCTTAGAGCTATTACTTCTTATCCGGTAAATTCGATACGTTTAGCTCCGGTTGTATTGTGATGGATCATCCGTTTTTGAGTGGATTTTGTCAGCAGTTTCTTTCAGTGTTATATAGAAAATGAAAATGATAGAATTATTTGATAATCGATATATTTTGTGCATTTTCTTCCGTACAACATCTTTCAATGACAGATAACATTCACTGTTGGGCAAAATCAAAAATACCGAATGATATTCTCTTTTGATATTACAGATTCAGAGAAAAATTAAGCGACAAACGGATAAACATTCCGACATGGATCGCCATCCCTGATGATGATAAAATGATAAGAAGGTACGCATGTTTCTTATTGTTGATAACGATTCGATAAGAGTAAGCTAAGGAAAAGTGATCATTGAATGAATGCCCAGTAGAAAAGAAATGATTAACTTACACTTTGAGAATTTCAATTTTTGGTTTATTTAATATCACAAATATCTTTTGATTATTTTACCTTAATTTCAAATTTGAATTATCATCAATAATTTGCACAAATTTATAGTCCAATATTGCGAAAAATCATCGATCGATCACTTGACTTGATAATATTGAACAGAGGACAGTGAAATCAAAATAACAAATAGTTTATGCAATTGAAACTATAAAATGACTTGTAAAATTATTTCAATTTCAATTCTTGTTAATTTTAACATGCATTTCAAATATCGGAATAATAAAATTGGAAAAAATTCATCGAGTAAATAGTTTGTCAAAAATTAATGCATGCATATAAGTTTTGCAATTTCTGTTGTTGGTGATGTATAATTATCGTAATTAAATATGATACAATCTTAATTTATGAATATTGCAACCGTCAAGTGATAAAATAAAATTGATAATAACTGTGTAGCTATTAAATGAATTCAAGTAAGACTAGCAATGCTATTTCATCAAATTACCGCTTATCGTGATTTGCAATCACAGTATTACTACTGTAATTACATAACGATAAATAATCACTGTAACAATAAATAAATTTACTGTCATTAATAGTAATGAAAAAGATTATCAACAACAATGATGATAGAGAAGCTAAAAATCATGATTAGTAATTAGTAACTACAAAGTACAACGAGTACAACAATAGTAAATAATAATATAATAGCAACAATAATGCAACTTTGAGACGTCAAAAATTACTGTTTAAAAAATAAGGTGTATTTTTTTCATACTCATAAAAATGAAATAAAAGTTGAAAGTTTTTCAAAACCATAAGTTTTAAAATTAAGCAATTTAAATGTAATCCATGAAATTAATCAAAATCAGCAATGAGACAGAATTTTCATGC
Organism: Acanthocheilonema viteae; assembly: GCA_900537255.1. NCBI lineage: Eukaryota > Metazoa > Nematoda > Chromadorea > Rhabditida > Onchocercidae > Acanthocheilonema > Acanthocheilonema viteae. The sequence goes on along the minus strand of UPTC01000709.1, from coordinate 5,072 downwards.
CGACGCTTCATTGGCGAACCATTAAATTCAATTACTCAATTATTTTGATTTCGAGTTTGTTAATTTTAAAGTGAGATTTTGTGGGATAATAGTTTATTTTATGGTGTTTGCTTATTATGTTTCTTTCCTATCTTAATTCTTCGTCATTTGCAGCATTTCTCTCAATTAATGTTATTATGCTTCTTGTAATTAACATGTAACTAACATGTAGTTTGTACTGTCTCTAAAAATGTATTTTTTTGATAAAATGTAGTTCTTTTTCTCAGAAATGCAAGAAAAATGCACTTTATTTAATTTTATCATTTCCTTACTCTTTTCAAAACAGTTTTCGATTCTTGTCGTATTTCTGAAGGGACGATAGATACTTTTTTTTAATTCGATGAAATATATACCTCACAGTTTTGAACTGCATTGTCTGTCTGCAGTTTTAGGCGGTTTTTTATAGAGAGTTTTGATCAGTGCCATGAAATTTTTGTTTATTTTTTTAACTGGTTCAGTGAAGCCTAGAGTCGATAATTTTATATTCTTTAAGAAACAAACGTAAAGATAGAAAAAGTCAGAATCAGTAAGGGTTATTTCGTCTTTTTCACATTTTACTGCTGGTATAGTCATCCTCACTCTCATACCCTATTGGATGTTCTCAAATTTGAACGATATTGTCTAATTTATAATTGAAAATTTTAACATGAATCAAAGGGGCAGTTGCATCAAATGTCTTGCTGATATTTTCTATGTCATATACCATTTAATGATGTGGTTTTTTAAATTTAGTCTATTTTTTCATTCCATTTCAGGTCAAAGATGTTGCTCGTTTCCAACAGTTTACAGCGTATTTCGCAACGCATTTTGCAAATTACAATACGGACGATGTATGAGAATCCGTATATAAAGACGTTTAAACCTAAAAAGTCTCCCTCACCGACTTTTCATAAGCAGGTATGTAATAGAATAGGAATAAATTAATAAAAGAAGAGTAACCAAGAAAATGTGCCAATTTCTATGGTCAGTCTTGTTCTTTCAATTCGTTTTACATATTATTCCTAATGTCTCAATTCCCTACGGTTATTTCTTGTATATTTGGATCCTGGAAGATTTTTTCTGCTTTAGCTTTTTCTGCTTTATCTTGCTTTTCATTCTTTACTTAGTTTATTGTTGCAGACAACGGGATTAACTGGCTTATTTGTTGATGAATATGCACATCAAAATTTGTTGAAAGAATATGGCCGATTAATGAAAATTTTGGAACAGATACCTTCATATTCGTCATACCGGAAATATACGGAACAGCTTGTAAAAAAGAGGATGGCATTAGTGCGAGAGGTTAACATTTATTTGTTAGAATAATTTCAGTCGTGCTATAAACTAAAATAACAACAACTACTACCAGTTTAGGCAGTTTGTCATATGAATCTGTTCCAGGAACCAGATATTCAGAAACTGGAAGAAAAAATTGGTATGGGACAGATTGAAGAAGTTATCATACAGGTATTTTTGTTTATGAGATGAAAAAGAGTCTCGGTAGTTGGAGATCGATTTTCGATTCGAAGTGGAATTCTTTATTTTTTTGTCAGTTTTGGGAACATCTCAAAAACAAAAGCAGAAACTCTTACTTTCAGTAGTGCACTCCGCAATTCAGTAAAAGATAAAAATACTTGCTGCACTAAAATTAAGATCCCTTTAATGAATAGGGAGAAAATAAACTAGAAAAATTAGAATTGAGAGAAATAATTTGTTTACAGGCAAAGTATGAAATATTAGCAGCAAAAGAAATTTTGAAAAGTCAAGCCTGGGAACCTTTAGTGGAAAAGGCTCCTGAAGGTCAATGGAATTGGCCTGTTGTATAATCCATGAAATTAATGTGATAGAACTTTGTTCTTTCATTTTCATCATTTTCATAATAAAATCGAATAATAATTTTGGAAATTTTGTAAATAAAGCATTATTTTTATCTGGATTTGTATCGTCTTCTGAATATCCTAGTTCGGATAATTTTCGATATTTTACCGTCTTTATTATTTGGTTTACATTTCGAGTTTTCACGATTGAAGTTTGTGAATACATTTTCATATGAAGCCTTGAAGTGATTATTGATTTAATATTTTTAATATTTTTTAAATAACTTGGATTGATTTATTAGAATATTTCAGATTTGAGTCGCTAAAATTCTTCACAAAAACAATGAAGTTATCCCTGTTTTCTTCTGTGAACTCAAAATTATTTTCAGAAATTTTAGAAGTTTCCTGAATGGATTTACCGGATCCATATTTACCTGGCGCTCTAAGCCTGTTGGAACAACTCGACAAAAAACTTTTGGTAGTCCTTCGTGATGGACGCACATTGATTGGTTACTTAAGGTGTTTTATACTGCAGTCACATTTTAAAAGAATCAGCATTCTCTTGTTGAACTTTCTAGACTCTGATATGGTCTGGAAATTTGTACGCTGATTGAGGGCAGTGTTAGTTGCTATAATTGGCGTTGTAGACGAATTTTCTTTATTACTTTTATTGCTAAATTATCAATTTATGTAATTGAAATTCAAAATAATTGTGAAGTATCATTTGAATGTCTTATTTCAGGACAATTGATCAGTTTGCGAATTTGGTACTGCATGAAACTCTAGAGAGAATCCATATTGATAAATATTATGGTGATATACAACGTGGAGTATTTTTAATTCGAGGAGAAAATGTTGTTCTGGCGGGTGAAATTGATGAAATAAAGGAGCAATCTTCAGGCTCGTCAAAATAACTTTCTTTTTTAAAAAATTGCTATCCTTTTTTGTCGATGTTAGCGATGTATTATAGAGAAATAATTTGAAATGTAGTTACTTTCATGCTTATGATATAAAACAATACCTCTATAATTCTCCAGTTCAAACAGTGAGAGGTTTTTTTCATATTACCTTATATTGCTTTTTGAAAGTGAAGGGATTCTTGTGACTTGTTTTCAATGCCGCCAATAAGAGATATAAGGTAATATGAAAGAAGTTTCTCATTATTGGAATTCTCGTAGTTTGCAATATGTCATTTCATTCAGCACAACAAATCACAGTTGTTTCATTTTTTGCAACAAATCACAGTTGTTTCATTTTTTGCTTTCTAGGTCTTATTCTCGTTTCTGCAAAAGAGATCCTTTCGTTGCAAAGAGAAAAAATAGAAGAAAGGGAACGATTCGAGGAAGCTAGAAGTAAAATAATGAAAGGACGCGGTCAGCGTGCAAAACCTGTAATCGATGTTTTTAATGATGAATCATGATTCTTCAGTTTGATTTGTGGTAGATTCTGCATTTATATTGTTGAAGGGATTGCGCCAATATATTTTGTTCACATAGTCCTCGAGTTATTTTTATTGGTGCTCATTTTTTAATATTATTGAAATAACAGTTATAAGGTTCATTCAAATCCTATACTTTTGATTGCTATCTTTTGTTCTGAGCTCACTAACTTTACACCAGGTTATACAAACTTTTTTTTTGGTGAGTACAATGTGTGGTCAAGTTTTCTATCTCAGATTTCATGAAAAGTAAAATCCACCTGCTGTTGACAAAAAAATACAATATATTCGCGAAATATAAAATGGGTTTCATTTTTGACATATGTTGTATTACATTTGCTGTTAAATTGAATTTGTCACTTATCAGCGATATGCGATATTAAGACAAGAAAAAATATGAAAAATATTTTTTCTTCGATTCCGAATTAATTTAATTCATGTTTCGAATTTGAAACTTTCAAATATTGATTATGGGTTATTTGTTGAAACAACATCCATAAATAGATTTGTTGAAACAACATCCATAAATAGATTTGTTTTTCGATTACTTGATTTTTAAATGTGAAAATATAGCATGCATTATTTGAGAGAGGGTCATAAATTCATTTACTATAAATGCTTTCATGTCAACAAATTTGTCGTACATTTCTGATTCTTTGTATTCTTCGTTTAATCGTATAAATAATTGTAAATAGGCAGCAGTAGATCATAAAAATTTCCGGTGCAAAGAAATTTGTTCCATATTATATGCCGTATTCCTATTCAGGTTTTTCACATTTACTTTTCAGTCAATTTGCTTATTATTAGATGTATTTCATATTGGTTTAAAAATGGGTAGAATAATTGTTTTTTTTTTTTTTACCTTCTTAGCTGACTAGCGTATTTTATTGCAAAAAAAAACCTGAAATTTGAAAAACTTACGAATTGTTTTCTAATTATTTCATGATGGGGAGAAATGAGTGCTCATATTAATCCATACTGCAACATCTCTCTGATGTTTTGCACACGTTCTGGAATCTTTCTTGAATAGTTTTTCGAAATATCATAAGATATTAAACTTGTTACCTTTAAATTAATGATCATTCTTCGTTTTGTCTTTTTTTTTGTTTTCTTACGTTTCCGTATTCTTTGTAAAATCAATAATTGGTATAATGTCCTTGAAGAAAGAAATTGTAATAAAATGAAAATATATAGATAATTTCGTTTTATTTTCTCGAGAACTTTTTAATTACTAGTTTTTTATTGCTAAGCAGTCTCAAAATATTAAGATATTATTTATGTTGGTAACTATCTTTTTTTCTTTTTTTATATTTAACTGCTTTGTAATGAAGTTTGAAACGTTTGAAATTTTACCTAAATAAAGGATGTGAGTAATACTGAAATTGGTAAGCGAACGTATTGTCTAAAAGGATTATCATGCCATTTGTGCTTGTAGTGAAGAAGGCAAATAAGTTTGTATGTTTTATCATCTATCACTTTAAAGTTGCAAAGTTGCTGATGAGTAAAGCAAAATCGCTGAATTAAACCTGACGGACTGTATTTTTACAAATGAAAAATAATCGATTTCAAATTTGGATTTTTTTACCGATTCAACTTATACAAGTACATGCTGTCGGAAACACCAATTAATTTTCAGTGTTTTGCGTTTCACTGCATCATTTTAAGTTTCACTTTAACAATTTTTAAATTTATGATCTGTAATAATACAAATGCATGTTCGTTCCATTGATGATTTAGAAGGAAAGTATTTGATAAAAGAGTGGTTTAGAAAATGGGTGGTTTAGAGTGGTTTAGAATTC
>UPTC01000708.1:0-28911 GCA_900537255.1 Acanthocheilonema viteae | reverse complement strand
CTGAAGAAGTTAATTTTTCTTTTGATTATTGGTCAGTTTATGAACACATCGAACTTTATCAAATTTCTAAATTGCTTAAAATGACGAAGAACGGGAAGATGACGAAGGATGAATTCGTCGAAAACTTTTCGTATTGTTGTAAGAAGACATCCTTGACGACTACTTTCAGTTGGTCAGTCGCTGTAAACTTTCAATAATCTATCATTAAATTCTTCATTTTCAAGACTATCGCCTCCTTTGCAATCGTCAACTGCCAGTGTATTATACATTTATCATCATTTCCTGAGCCAAATACATTGCTAATGTTACCAATTGCTTCCAAAAGCTTTATGGTTCATTTAAATTCAAAAGAAAAAGGTGGCATGAATTTGCCATTGCTTAACATCATCTTCTTGGTTTAAAATAAACATAAAATAAAACAATAAATAATCAATAAAGAAGATGTTAAAGGTTAGCTTTGTAGTTTCAGTGGATATCAAAATGAAATATACAATCATTTCCTCTTTCTAAAAAAACAAAGAAATCAGTTAATACAAAAACCGTTATCAATATAATATCGTAGCAATTTATGTGCATATAGTTGATAATTTGGAAATATGAAAAATTTTCCTAAAATAGAAAAAAAAAAGTTTTGTAATAAAAATGGTAAAATTTAATTTTAATTAGTTATTCTTGTGGAATTTTAACGAATGAATGAATGGATATACTATGTTATTAGCTAATGCATTATTTATTTATTTATTTTTTGTTCTATTCGTTACTTTCATTCACTGTAAAATTTTTCTTCTTTTATTCATTTTTAACAATAAAATATTGGAAAAGTGATTTGAATTTATGAATGTTATTCGATTTGAAACATTTCTAATCTACAATCTGATAATGCTTATTCCCGAAATCAATCAGATTAAATCTTCACAATGAACACTCATCTCATACTTTTTTCCTCTTCAAATAATATTAATTTTAAAATATAAAAATTTCATAAAATATAATAGTGAAAAATACGAGGACGGGAGGGGGAAATATAATATAATAACATAATAAAAAAAAAATATAACATAATAAACAATGTTGATAACAATAAAATAATGTAAAAATATATTGAAATCTTAGAGAGATAAAACGATGATCGAAACAGGTAAACTTTGAATGATTTCTTGTCATACTATCCGTCTTTTATCTCTTCCATTTTCAGTACATGAAAATACTACATATTTGTTGATTATTGCACAAAGATGACAACCCACTACAGGGATATAATGAGCCGTTGTCTCCTCCTTCTCTTTCATTCATTTTCATCTTCTATTATCGATCATTTATACTTATGGGAGAAAGAGGAGGAATGCAAACAACATCAATGAATAGTGCATTCAATATTATTATTACTCGTTCAATAATTGATAATATTATTGGTAACAATAAAAATCTAATATAAAATGATGCAGAATGTAAATTTGTTATTGCAGTGGCAATTTGTGGTGGATGAGTTATTTGGAATTACATTACATAAGTTATACAACTAAAATAGGTTAATGATAAATCAAAATTTTTAGAGGCGAATAATTAATTGACACAACGGTTCAAGGATGTAAATTAATGTCAACCCATTTTATTACTATTTCATTTTTGAATCTAAATCTAAGAATGAAATTCTCTCCGCTGCATTCTCTCTTTCCCATCAATCATAAGACTAAGTACAACAATGCTTTTCTCCGTTGTATTCACTGAAGATTCGAAAGACCATCCAATACAAAGTCTAACTTTTAAACATGCAAAATTTTATTTGTAAAAAATCTGTGACAATGAATACAAGATATAAAGTGTTGAAATGGATTTTCAAATTACTGATGTGTAACTTTTGAATTGGCGGCTATGCCAAAGAAAAAACAACAAAAAGAAAGTGCAACAACATATCAGTAAACATATGACAATTTGAGAATGATACTTTCAACTGGATCAGAGATAATCAAAACCTTTTCTAATACTTGTCAAAAATACACAATAGCACTAAATCAACAATAAAATTGAAATACTAGAGATCAGTCATCTAAAGGTTCCATCGTTTAAAATTTTGAGATTTCATCTCATTTTTTCATATAATCTAGATCCTAAAAAACTACAAAATTATTTTTTTAATCTGGCAGATTTTTGCAAATGCAATGACACAAAACAATAAATTGAAAAGATGTCACTAAAAAATTACTGGAACGTTTGTTGTGTAATCTAGAAATTTAACAACATGTAATTCCTGGACATCCATACGAATTACAAATCAAGATCACTTACCAAACTCACATTTTAATCTTTAATTCCATTTAATTTGTTCGCATCCAAAAAAAAAATTTTATGGAAACTAATCTTAAGATAAGATTAATTTCCATAAAAATTCAGTGACTTATAATAGTTCAGCGACTTATAATTTAATGTAGTCCAAGAGTTCAAAACCCATCGACATTTCAAAACAAGAATATTTCCCAATTTTTTGATCAATTCAATTAATCTAAAAAATAGAGCTTAACAAAATCAAGGGAACTTGAATTATACAAAATCTTTACAAACTTGCCCGGATTTTTTTCAGTAGTTACAAATCATTTCAAAAGATCAAATCAAGTTTTACATTAAAATAAAACTCGAAAAAACACAGAGCAAATTCGAAAATCGGAAAGTGAATCTGCTGTTAGCATTCTAAGCTTAGTTTTCAACAATCTAACCCTTTTTTTTTCAACAATCTAAACCCCGGAGTTGGTTGTTAGTTTATTTATATATATATTGCTGAAAAAAGATTGCCGGTAAACTTCATATATTCTCCAACATATTTTGCAAGGACGTGAACGTTTCGGCCAGTTTTTTCTGGTCAGGAACAGTAGACTCTGCCTGCGAAAGACTTATCAAAAATGCTGCTATTAAATCCAAACATTTACTAGCCAGTGCTGTCTTACTGCAACAAAACTTATGAAATTCTGAAACGACTGCAAATTATATTATCTAAATAAACTACCAATAACTATCGTCCTCACAGGTGCTTTAAAAGTTGCAGTGAAGTGAATCTCAATTAGAACTTATATCATTTCATTTTGTTTGATTCTCTTATTAAGTACTATTTTTGTATTTTTTAATCAAATGCCTGATCCAATGCTTTGGATAGAAGGATCGATGTATACACTTAATGTGAAAATGATACCAACAAATCTTACCATTGCTGATAAATAGAACAGGAATTCTCCACAAATTTTGTTATGACATGTAATGCTGACCGCATTAAGTAACGAGAAGCTGTATTATTTTTCTGATAAAAAGGATCTCTCCTGCAAAAATTTAGTTGTCTGATATCAAAACCATATACTTTAACCAGGTAAGTTGATATTACCATACTTAAAAATAGATACAGCTGAAAACGAAAAAAAAAATATATATATATAAAATTTTATTTACCTGAATATATTCGATAATGCATCAACTACAGAATTTAGTGGAGCATCGATTCTTGTACCAATGAAATGGAAAAACGAAGGTGAGAAGCCTTCGCGCATTCCTCTGTTCAACAATGTCGACAGTATCATCTCTGAAAGGATAATATCATCTCTTAAATATAATATGAAATAAATACAAATCTTTAGAAGAAAAAAAAAAATATTTCCAATGTTTCTTGCAAAACAACATGAATCGACAATTTAAACAGATGTGCACTTGAAAAATATATCAAAAAAATGAAATATCAATAAGTGTACTAGACAAAAGTCAGTATTTTGTTCTATTTTTAATATAGATCACTAGGTCTTAGTTAATAACATCGGCAAGACGAAGAACAACTCTATTCTATATTGTCCGGTGAATAAGAAACAGATTATATCACAAGTTTTAGTCTTTTGTTTTTTTTGCAAACTTGTCAACTCCAAAATATCTCAAAATCCCGAAGGTTTTGGAAATCATTTTGAGAAGAACTACATTTCTTATCCAACATTAGGACAATCAAAAAAATTTACCGAGAGGATAATACTTTGGTACCGATGAATACTTTTTGGCTAAACTAGCTATTCGTGTAGCTAAACGCTGAATGCGTACCTCACGCGACTCGCCTTCAGATGCAAACAACTCTATAAAAAACAGTCGTTAGTCAAATTGACAATCTCTATGAAACTTGAAAAAACTTATTTATTACCAACTACAATCCGTGTTATTTACACATACTCACATTTTTAATATATCTTAAAAATAAAGAAAAAAGAATAATGGCATCAACCAGAATGAATGTTCGTCTTTCACACTTAAAAAGGGGCTGAAAAATTGTATGAAAAGCAAGATTTAGTCGTCAAAATAAATTTTTTTAATTCAAGAGATTTTAAAGCTTTCAAAGAAATAACCTCTGTCAATTATTTCAGTATAGAAATCTTCGATAGCATCCTCATCATAAGTTGATGAGCAAAAACAAAGAGCAAGCTTGATTTCCGGTAAATCCAATGGAATAGCAAATTTTTCGAAAAGTTCCTGCACTGTATATAATTTCTTTTCAAGACTACATTTGGCTGTAATTGTTCCATGAGTTCGCGGCATCGATTGTACCAAATCCCTGATTTTCATCTTCATATTAATCACTAATAAATGTTGTTTTATGTTGTAGCAAAACATGAAGGAGATTTAAAAATTTAAGATTGACTCCAATAGTGCCGATATGTGTACGATAGACAGAGTGGTCTGAGAACAATAAGATTATTCACCATCTTAATAAGATCAAAGATGTAGTGTTGTTTCATGATTCAAAGATCACGGAGACAGGTGAAGGGTAAAAATAAGCCAACATCAACGAAAAAAGAAAAGAAATCCTACTGGAAGTTATACATGACAATAAAATACTTTACAAAAAAATATTAATTTAGCTGACCTTGTAGCGAGCTGAATTTGAGCAACATCAAGCTTATCACGTATTTCTACTACCAGATTATGTAAGTTAGGATCTTTATCAACTTGTGCACCTACTGAATGAACACACATCGCAGCCTGCGACAAATATGCAATACGACGCTGAATATCGAACGCATCCCTGAAACGAAAAAAAATATTGGAAAGAAGTTGTCAAAATGATACTATAGAACTGAACAATACGGAAAGTATACGTTTCGCGTTGAGCAAGTTGGTATAAAAGAGTAGCTGCTTTCACATGATCACTGTTCCGCTCATGAAATCGCCATAAAAGATCTAAGTAACGACTTGAGCCACCTTCTTCTACACAACGATGAAGGAATGATTCTAGGAATGGAGATTTACTCTGAAATGAATTTAAAAGTTGGAAAGTGCTTCTATTTCTTTCGTGGAAACAGCTTATTTATCTTCAAAAATACATTTGCTTAACTATTTATTTCCCTAAATTTAAATGCAACCTTGATCTTGAAAGAGAAAAACATAACAAAGTGAACGGATAACCTGCAAAACAACACTGCTAAAATCGTTATCCAGAAGCCATTTAAAAATGGCCACATTTGCAAGTTCATCTTTCGATTCCAGAACTTTCTGGATAATGAGATCTTTTGATGGATTAAGTAGATCTAACGTGCCTGCAGTTTTCTGATCATTCATTAAACGGTCCAGAGTGTCGATTATGCATTTGTATGCATCTTTTCTACAAATTTTCCAATTAAATTAAAGAGGAAAAAACAAAAAGTGGTCATGGCTAAATGGTAATTAATCTAAGATTAAAGGAAATAAGGAACCTTCTCGCAAATGCCTCTTGTGCAAATACATCATTTTCTCCACAATGATTTTTGTATGCTATTACAGCCAATAACTTTGTATCATCACGTTCCGCCCGTTCCAACGCCAAATCTACTATCCCTTCCACATAATCCACTAAAACGTATTACATATTAGTACACAAACAAACAAACACTTTAACAACGTTAATGGAGAAAAAACGTTATGAACAAAACTGAAAACTTTATTAGTAAAAGCAAGAGCAACATAATTACTCCCAACGCGTCCTTCTCTTTTCCTAGAGATTAACAACTATCTAAAATAAACAGTAGTGTGAAATCTTCTTTTCTTATTTGCCGTACCGACTACAACTATACGAATAGTGAAGTACTTTAGGGAATGACAAACTTCATGTCATATCTTAATACTTCAACGATGGTTAGATTAGCTCCACTCGACAAGAAAATATTACTCTAAAAAGTGGGAATCATTATAAATTCGCTTCAATATGCTGTGATTCATGTTTTCTACACTAATAAGAATACAAAGGCCCATAAAAAGCAGTAAGATAAGCTGCTTGTTTTTACCTTCGTAGAGAAGCTGACAAATCACCGGCAAATTAATTTTTTGAATCCCAGTTTTTAAAAGTTTAACGGCTTCTGCCAATATTTCTGTTCGTGCCGAACATGGAGGTAAACGACGTACTTCCTCGATCATTTCTGTGGCCTTCAATTCAATGATTTGAAACAATGATATATCGTACTTGACCATCACATTAAGTGTAAGTCAAAGTTTGTGGATTACAAATATCAGTTTGATATTAATTTCTCTGTCATTCGTCTATAATTAATAAATTACAGTTGACGACCAAAAACAGCAAAGCGAGATTGTTTCCTTCCCTTATCTATCAACAGAACCTATTCTTCAATACATACTCAAACAGAACTTTTGGCCCGCAACTTGCACTGTGCCAAATATGCAAAGCAATGATTCTACCTTCGTTGTATTGGCATCATCGACAGAAAAAAGTGAGGGACAACAATTACGCAATTCATTGCATAACACAGTCGTTGTTGCATTATCATCCAAATAATGTCGAATTAGACATGTTATCAAATCGGCACACAACTAAATTTCCACAATTAATCCTGTATTCAGTGAAGTATAGTTGGAAAAGTAGTAACCTTCTCCAAAGTTAGTAAATTGGAATATTTTGTTTAACCTTAATTCTTGCAACACTATTGTACTGTGCATTAAATATGATAACAAAACAAAGTTCGATCTTTTCGAAATACCATAAATACCATAGAGTCATATTCAATGTATGGTTGTTGCTGACATCAGAAATTGTATTCTTTTTAATGATCAGATCACTTTGGTAATCATAGTGAATTACACCGAAACTCTTACCTGTTGACCATTCAGTACTATATTGCAGAGACTTGTGGCACTTAGACAGTTTTGACTTTGCGTACTGAGAAGGGTTGCTATAACATGGAACTGATGCTCACATAAAATCTTCCATAACATCAACACCTCCGCACTTAGCGATAAAAGTTGACGGAAACTCAGTAATGAACGGCGTTCGAAATTCGATGCCACTGTAGCAATATCAGTAGCTGGAAAGACATTCAATCAAACAAAAAAGTAAATCCGTATAAGTCATGAAGCTGTAGCACTAAGAACAAATTACTAGTTATTCGTTTCATACATGTAATTTTAAATCAGTACCTTCAATGCGAGAGTTTGAAGTTTCTCTATCTATTATGAGCGGCTGAACATATTCCTGAACATTCCCAATCAACTCATAATCTTCGATGACTTTTTTGAATGGTGTGAGTTGTTGTAGTAACCACTCCAGCTCATCAACGCAATATGCACTAACAAGCTGAAATAAAAATACAATCAAAGATTAAATTTAATGATTTGCATGCCAATAAATTCAACCTTGAGTGGTAAAGTATTCATTAAAAGACAAAAAAATATCAGTCCTTAATACTTTGTTGCTTGGAAGCATCTGGCACAAAGGTTTGTTCCACAAATCTTCAACAATCCGAGAAAAATGAAGGAACAGCGCATCATGTCGACAACTCAACCCCTGCAATCCAAAAGACATTATGAAGCTACAACGATATATGTTAATGAGAAAAGTTTTTTTTGGTTCGAAATTTTTATTAATAAGTTGGACTTGTAAGAAAGAGATTAAACAGTAATCACAGAAAAAAGTCAACGAAGTTTCCTGCTAGAGGTTTTTGGTCAGTCAATTAGCTTACATATGTTTGAATATCGGTGGACAAAGTTTCTCTATTGCTTGATATATTTTGCACTTCCGAAAGGGATTCTCTTGGCGGATGAATGAAACGTTTCGGTTGCTGCGGAGTGGATGAGAACAGTGGAGCTATAACAGCATCAGATATCACGGAGCGTTTTAAAAGAAAAACAATTTTAATAATTGAATTACCAATTGAAGCTTAAATCAAATGAGAAATCTGAAAATTCTAAATCACTGACATCGTTTTAGCACTCTTGAAAAGCTTACAGCACTTTCCATAAGATTTTTAAGAGTACTGAACCTTATAGCATGAAACTTTCTAATTTAATGAATTCAATAGGAAATACTTTTTTTATATTGCTAATTTAAACAAAACAAAATTAAAAAATTTGGGATGTTCTCATTCGCAAAAATTTTAATCTCAGAAATTAAGACTCACAACGAATATGCAGAGAAATATCAGAAAGTGACTCATTAATGAATGACGATTGGCTCACACTGTTCGTGCGGAAAGATGAAGCTAAATGTTTGTTCCTGATCTTTTCACTGCTCAACATAAAAAACATCCGTAAAGCTGAGTCCTGAAAATGGTCAACACTTTTCTCAAAAAACATGGCTCTATTTCTAAACCGTTTCTATTATAAAAAGCTGGACAGTACATATGTTTCTTTAAAGTAACTGAACACAGTTAACCTTCACTGTGTTGCCTGCTCCGCATTCAGTACAAAGAATTGTTAGAATCATTTCGCCAACATTAACCAATCCATGTAACTGCATGAAATAATTAGCATGTGGTGAGTCAGGTCCGAACTGACGAAGAATATCACGCAACATATCAACGGGAGCACGATGACTAATAATTTGTATTCCCTGAAATTTCAATTTCATTTAAAAATGTGCAGATAACCGTTTGAAATGCAGACAAAGGTCTAAGCAATGGCTCATATATATCAAAATTGAAAGTACTGAGTAAAATCCTCTGGAGTTAGGATAATTACAACAAAACATTAATCTTCGAAAAAAGATCACAACTCTAGCTATTTAACCGTTTAGTTCTGTCCTCCTGCAATTATCCTATCAATTTTTATTAGTTGTAAGTACGAAAAAAAATTCACTTAAAATGAATACCTTTTCGCATAAAATAATAAATTTTCCGGATATATCTCGATAAAATGAAAGACCTGCTGAATGACGCAAGGCTGCAGCTCTCTAAAACACGACACATTACATTTTTAAAAAATTTGAACAAAATGTTGGAAAAAAATTCCGATTTCTAACAAGAGCATAAGTATTCATAAGAAAAAAAAAACGTACACGTGCAAAAAAGGATGCTCTGGATACAGTTTTTGTTATTGTCATTACCAAACTTTTAAGATGTAGCTGTGTCTGAAATATATTTGCAAGTTTTAATAATCGGCAAGTCAGCAGCAGTTCTATTTGAATGGCGGATTTCACTATATTACAACAAAAGTTTATATTACTCGGAAAATGAATTTAGACTTAAAAGTCAACGGTTAAGAATTTCATAACTGAAAACTTCAGGAAAAAATCCGGTTATATGAATAGCAAAAAAACTTAATGCTTTTAAAATGAAAACGGGGATATGGAGAACTGTAGCAACTAGCAGCGATAGAAACTAACCACATTCTCTATAAGACATTCAGAAGTTGGAAAATTTGATGAGCAAAAAACCGAAATATTAGAAATATCGACACCAGCTTCGCCAGCCATAATACCAATTTCTATAAAATTTGCAGTATTTAATGCATACTATTCACTGGTTCATTCATTTTGAAAAAACTCACTTCCTTAGGGGCTAATTTTTTTGCTGTATGTCGTATCTTTTCTCCCTAATAATAAAAAATAGAAAAATGAGGAACCAAAATTTTAAAACTATATACCATGAGCGTAAAAAGTATCATAAATGGAAAGCGGATGGAAAGATACCGGCGAAATACCATACCCTGGAGGCAGACGAACATGTTTCAAGCGTAAGCAACTAGGCCTCATACTTTCCTGAAATTTGATTTCAAATGCACAATAACGTTTTACAATAATTCTAGAGTTTTCACAAATCATATGTCAATCGACTACTTTTTCACTTTCTTCAAATTAAATACGGCTTTTTATGAATTAGAATTTTAGAGAATGAACCCACCATCAAATTCATTACGGAGGATTTCGAAGCCACTTGATAAGCATTCTTCGGTGGTGGTGGAAAACAACTAAAGAATAAACGAACACCCTTTCTTGTTGTCGCAATCTGAATACAAATCAAAATTTGAATGAGAAATTAATGTTTAACAAATTGTCGAGCAAAAGAACAAAGGACTGCTCCTTTCATCCAACTTCGAAAAGTTTCAGAAATTCAACAATATTCCTCAAAACAGTGAAACGGAGCTTTGATTTTTACAATGTGCTATATAAGTTCGGAGAACATAATGATGAATTTACAACGTACAAGATGCAGATATCGAGACTGCGTATAAGGAACTGGACTAATTCCTACAATGCCCACAAAAAAAGAAGCATCCACAGATCGGCATTCTGCTGCAGCAAGTTCCTAAATTTAGATCATTTATAACAATTAAAATAAACACAGTTAGATTACGATGTTCTGCTCAGTTACTTATTAGAAGCAGGTAATGGCGAACGTCCAAAATAACCTAATAAATATATTTCGTCAGCTATCAAGCATTCTGCTTAATAAATATATTGCGTCAGCTATCAAGCATTCTGCTTAATTAGGCTGAAGATATGACATCCAAACACTTGAATTCAAAATTCCCGAATGCACAATTATCGAATGCATTTGCAAAAAAAGCCGTATTGTTAAACCAAAAAATTAATATGAAAATTGAACCTGAATTTGCCCGTGGCTGAGCGATGCCACCTTTACTATTGAATTTCCGTCAGCACGCAAATCATAAACCTGTATGGAACCATTTTCAGAAAGGCTATATAAAATATGCCTAGTATCATCTAAGCATAATCGTACCAACCGTTCTAAAATATTCAGGTTATTAGAAATACAATCATTACCAAGAAATTTCATTTTCTCGTTATTTCTTCCCATTAGTTTCAAAAGTCAAGCTGCAAAATAATTGAATAAGACCAAAAGAGTTACTAGATTTATTGAATGAAACTACCACTACAATAATTTTTTTTAAAAACTTGTCAATGGATAGAAAGTTTGATCGAGTATTACAATAAAAAATTTCAAAAAATAAGTAATGACTACGTGAAATGTTACCTTCTTTCCCTGTGATCAAAGATACGGAAGGCAAAAAATAACTAATGAAACTTTTAGAATGATTTATCTTGCGACATCTACGACTGAACCAGCCTTTGTCCTGAAAAATGCGAAAAGTTTTCGACGGAGGGATAAGAGGTTTGCTTCAATTTCCTTTAACCAACTTAAAAGAAAATTAATAAAGAAAAAAAATATACACAACAGTTTAAAATGAAAAATACAGTGAATTCAATATTTAAAAAAGAAAAGTAACACTTTCTGGACTACTAATTCTAAAATTTGTAGATGACCTGATAATCAAGCTCATATAAAATTTCCTCTTCCGTGAAAAAAATACGACCATTTGATGTTGCAATTATATCCGATATAGCTGTGTCATCAATTGGAATCTGAAACTTTAAAACCTACGACCCTGTTCTTGTAATAAAATAAATAAAACGTAAACAAAATGAAGATGTAACTATCCAATTTTGGTGGTACTATTTCAAGAACTTAAGTATAAAGTATTTCTAAAATGTTTGGTAACGAATAAAAAAGTCCTTTTCCTTTGAGGCAAACATATCCAATAATGGAAACGATAGAAGTAGTGTACATGCAATAAGATATTATAAATGAAGGAATAGTTAGGAATAACGGTTTAAATGAGTATAATTATCCATTAAAAAAAACCTTGAAAAGCGCATCTGGAAAGAGATACATATCAGCTTGCTTGAAATCGTCCGGTAGAGAGGACACATCTCTGACTGTTATATTATTATTTGTGAAGCTTGCTGCCAGTAACACAATTTCCTTTGTTGTCGCTACAATAACCAAGCAATGAATGTGTTTCTGAAATTATTACATTAACAGCTGAAGAATAGAAGTTTCAGACAGGACTGCAGAATGTAATCCTGTTTCTTTTGTAATATCAAAAAATATTATAAAATAAATTAAGGCAAGTGCTAAGCAAAAGATGGCAGATTTGTTTCGAAATGTGTACGAAGAAATATATGATGAGTGCTATTCCTTACAATTACGTCAATATGATCACGAAATGAAAGTGAACATGCATCCAAAAAATCGATGACATACTTATAGGAGGATAAAAATACAAGAGAACAGATGATACTATTAAGTTTAATTGTGAAATAGTCCCGCAACCACCTAGATCAGATGTTAACAACTACCCTGCTACAATTAATTACCTGAAACACTCCAGCTTTCGGTTTCGCGATTGCCACTTTAGTAATTGTATCAGATATGCCATCGAAGTAAGCTAAATCCGAACTGAAAGTAAATAAAACAGAGTCTAATAAATTCTATTTATAATGTATCGAAAACTAATATAAATGAGTTAGGAAGAAAATTGTTCTCTCCGAGCCGCTCTGCAACTTTATGTACAATATCGTCTTGAAGGTTGGCTAAAGGAATTTTTTCTACTTAAGATCCTACATTGTTGAGAGAGACCAAGAACGTGTTCCATAGACTGATTTCGATACACCTATTTAAAAATTGATGTTATGCTATTCTACTTCATGGCAAGTAAAAGCATGATAATAACTGAATATGACAAATTTACAGTAATTGATCATTCGGTTTTGG
The DNA here is from genome assembly GCA_900537255.1 of Acanthocheilonema viteae. Lineage (NCBI taxonomy): Eukaryota > Metazoa > Nematoda > Chromadorea > Rhabditida > Onchocercidae > Acanthocheilonema > Acanthocheilonema viteae. The sequence continues at coordinate 16,120 of UPTC01000708.1, read as the reverse complement.
TAAAATTGTTTAATTATTCGATATCTGAGAATTACTTCAGGAAAAGATAAAATAAGCAAGAAACTCACTTGTCTTCATAATTCCAAACATACAGATCGGCATCAATTGTCATATAAGCACGTCCAATTTCGGGTAATATACCCATTGTACAAATGCTTTGTGTACCTATAAAATTCATCAGCATGAATGACCGTTGGATAATAAAGGAATATGCAGATTGAAGCCGCCACTATTTATATTCCAATATGTTAAGGTACTTATCAATCGATACGAAAACATACTAAGAAATTAAATTCAGCACTTAAAAAACAAACTTACTGTTAAGTTGATCCTTCAGTTCCTGCGGAATTGGGTTCAAATGACCACAAACAAATTCTGGTACATCCAAGTCATTTAGTAGTTGGTAATCTCCCGTTGCAAGACCAGATATTGTTATTCTGTCTATAACAAACATGTACTTTCTCAATCTTTCAACTATTTGATTCTGATGTTCCAGAAACGATATAGAACTGCCGCACACATTTCATCACGACATCAAACATATTACTAGAATCCAATCTACCGCATACAACTTTTTAAGAACTGACCTGGTTGGTATGGGTCGTACTTTAATTTATAGTACAAATCAGAATCTTCGCAAATTTTTTGTATGAATCGCTGTACATAGTCTGCAGCACTTTCCAAAGCGTCACCGGCAAGTGATCCATGTAATTCCATGCCTAGTATTTGAATTTAAGATTGCAGGAAAAATCTCCTAATTAGTATCAAAAACACGAAACTTCAAGATATGATAATGGTTGATGAAGCAAATAAAAGAAATTATAGAATGTTCTGCTTGAAAAATATGTATATCACTTGCAACACTAGAAAATACATGTGAGAAATAAAAAAAACAATAATTAAAAGTCGTATGAAACTTATAGTTCAGTCTAAAAGTAAAAATACTAACTGACTCATCTCTGTTAAAGTTAAATGGAAATTTGATAACTCATAGAGAATTGAAGTGTGTGTAAAAATTTTTTATCCTACAAACAAATATTACTTGCAGACATAAAACAATACGATTAAGAACAAAGACATCTTCTAGCTCAACATACTTCCCATACAACTTATTATAACCTCACCGAAATCTAACCTACAATTAAACAAATAGCTCCCGCAGATATAAACAATTTTCATAACGGGTCTTTCTAGAAACCGTTTTGACGACATTCAGTCCATTTGGTGTTCCTATTTCATTCGTGTTGTGTCACTCTCGCAGTGGAACGGATGTTCGGTGGCTGGACGAGAACGAGTTGCTACAAAGAAGAGAGTGATCTGTTAACTAATAATATTTTCGTCAACGGGTCACTCTCTTCCTGTTAACTTTTCGTTTCTCCGCATCAAAATGAAGAGAAATAAATGGTGTGGTAAAAGAATATGTTGTGCCCTAATGCCCTCAGGTAATGAGATGAGACTGCCTACATGGAAAATGTCACTTCACTTCACTTCACATTGCTTTGTTTAATTTAAAAGCAACTTAACTTCACAACTCCATTCATGAAGTAACATCAAGCAATCGAATAAGCACTTCATGTATTGTGAATTTTAAAATGATGAAATGACGCTTGCTGTGAAAAATAGTGGACTACCAGAATGAATTGTTAGCAGTATGATTTATAGTTAGTTCATCTGACAAAATCTGATAATTAGTATAACGAATGTAATCGCAACAGATAATAAATTTAATAAAATGTCTCATGTAACGTCACAACTTGCTTTCCAATAAAAGCATGAAGATCTTGAATCTCCAAAAGCTTTTCAACTGTTCTGCGGTTTCTAAAATTGATACGTGCTATCATTTCTTTTTCTCAATTAAGAGGTAAGACTATAGTGCCTCAACCAGATAAACAGATCCAAAGGTGATCTTTGCAGAGTTGACAACAAAAACTCTCGGACTGGATTACATACGCTTTATCTATCATCCTACAATTGCACCAGAAACGATTAAATCATTGTCGTTTTCTTTTTTTAATTTTCGAGACATAACTAGCGGAAAGTCGAAATAAGTCGGGAATTTTCAGTTTTCAGTCCAGGATTTCCAAGTATGAAATTTTTACAATAGTAGTAACTTTGAGTTTTAATTTTCTTTTTATATTAATTATTTAAAAGCTAATCCTCCACTTATTGGGAAACTATTCATTGGTGTTTCCTCATTATATCCAGCAACTCTTAGGATCATCATAACTATTCAAAAATACGGTTTTGCTCCAAATAATGATATAAACTTCCTTATTCTTATTTTTCACGACATTTCAATCCCCATATAAATTCTTTGGTTAGTAAGTTAAAGCATCAGAAAAATTGTTTGTATTAGGGTGGGCTACTTTACTTTCAGTGGAAGACAAGGGTAGGGCAACATTTGTGTACGTTTCTAAATTTATACTACCCGAAGTATTTATGTTTTCTCTATAGCGTGCAAATAATTGTACTAGAGAAGTTGCATGATAAGGTTTGTTTTTTTTCTGATCTTGTTGATAATGATTGCTGCGTTATGTATCATGTAGTTGTGATGTGCACATTCCCTTTAATTCGATGTTGTGCTTGAATTGTTCTGCATATCAGAAGTATACCACCACCTTCATGTCATCAACCTTCCACTCATTAAATTCAAATCTTTTCTCAGATTTATTTTCAACACCAGTATTTTACGGCAGACCGGTGATAACGGTGAAACAAACACTAACAGTGCTAGGAAGTGTGAGAGTTGGTACGGGATGATGCTGTTGTGGTGTGTTGTGGGAATGGGATCGAGTACTTCCATGTCTTCTGCACTTGGCTTGTGTATATCAATGATGTTATATGCTTTGTAACTTAAATTAAATCTTTTTTGGTCTGCACTTTGTAACAGCCCGATGTATTTCTTGACATCATGGTATCTGGAATGATGTCTTGTAATATACATGAGAGTATGTAGATCATAGTATAGTTTAGACATTAGGAGAGATATTTTTGTAAATGCCATGTTAGAAAGTTAAAAAAAGGTAATTGATAGAGAAATAAAATTACTTGACACGTAGATTGAAAGTAATTCTATAGCATGGATTTACCAACATCTAGAATATATTGAATTGATTTGTTTAGACTTACATTTCTTTTTCTGTTTACTTATAAGTATCTGTGCAAATAAGAAGTACAGAAGGTAGCAAAGTACAATGCTTGATGGGTCGCTGTAAATTATAGGCGGAATTTTTTTATTACAGCATAAACGTTGACAAACTCAAAAAAATGTTATATCATATGACATAGTCTAGTAGTTTTTGTGCAGTTTTGCTGATCAGTTTTCCAGATTTGCAAGAAGTTTTCGTGCATTTCCAATGTTTTCAGGACGCAGTTATAAATGAATGAATGGTGGGCATTGGATGGTGGATACACCTGGCGTTTAGTTGCGCAAATTGTGGATGATGGTCGTGTTGAATTCAACCGGGCATGTGTAGATCTGGAACCCTGGCAAATCGTCTCGTATACTTTATCCGTCACTTGCTTCTTCATCTGGGTACGGAAACTGCTAAAAGCAGACCGTCCTCTTTCTGCCCGTATTCGTTCTCTGGTACTTTTTTCGTTGTATTTAATCAATTTACTTTTTCAATTAAGAAATTATCTAGATACTTTATTTACATTAAATTCTTGTTTAAGTTATGCACTCTTTCCAGATTTTTTCCGCATTTCGCATGCTGCCGTGGATAAATGCGCAACTAAAAGAAGAAATGAAAAAGGCAAGAAGGGATTTTGAAGAGACAATACATCAATATGATAAGAGAAAGGTACATCGGCAAAAATTGTTTTCGTGCTGTTCAGATATTTCTGTTATTGTACTGAGATGAAGTATTCTAATTATTTACGTGAAAAAAGCATAATGAAAGGAAGATGATGAAAGATTTCTGAACCATTTCTTGATGTGTTGATATCTTTTGATGTTATTTATATACCGAAGTTCACTATTTTCTGCTAATTCAGTTTGATATATTTCCAGGAGTTCTACAAGTTCTTGCCTGAGCGTGGGCTTACGATTAGTAATATAATTCGTGAAGCAGAATTATACAAAACAATGAGTGAATTTTCTTTTTACGAAGGCCGCGTTTCCGGAGTAGTTTTTGCAGATGTTGATGAAGAGCACCGAGCGTTGCTGCAAAAGGTTATCAAGTGAAATTATTTGATTGTTTTTTAATTTGAAATGAAATTCTGATGGGATTTGTCCAGTAAATTGATTGTTTTTTACAGATGTTTGAGCTGTTCGTATATTCGGATTCTTTATATCCTGATCTTTTTCCCGGCTGTCGGAAAATGGAAGCGGAAATTGTGCGCATCGTTGCGTCACTTCTTCATGGCGGCCCTAGTTCTTGTGGAACAGTTACTTCCAATGATACAGAAAGCAACATGTTGGCATGTTTCGGTAAGTGTTCTTTACTTTCTATAAATCAATATATTGTATTAAATGTGCGAGGTCTTACTGTTTTTTTGTCATTTTGTTATTTTTTCGTCTGTACAGAATGCTTAAATTTTATCTGTACAATGTAATATCGATGACATCGATTTTTACAAGACAAGAAACGTAGTAATCAGTATTTTCTTTACTCAGTTTGGTGTGAATACCACAAAGCAGAGAAGTTATAATTTAAGGAAAATTTATGGAGGGAAAAGCATGCGTTGTCAAAGTTTTAAATGTTCTGTGCAATTTGCATCAACATTTTAGCTTATCGGAATCGCGCATTTGCTCGTGGAATTAGGCATCCAGAAATGTTGGTACCGGTAACTGCTCATGTTGCATTCGATAAAGCAGCGAAAGTATTACAAATGCGTATTCGCCATATCCCTGTCGATAAAAATCAGCGGGTTAATGTAGGTGCAATGAAACGCGCTATCAGTAATGAAACTTGTATGGTATGTTTGTTATTTATAATTTTCGGAAATCCAGATCAATGGATTTTAGCATCACTTATAAAAAATGCACATTTTACTAGTTATGTTTTAGTTTATTTTGTTCTAGCTCGTGGCATCAGCTCCGAACTATTCGTTCGGTACTATCGACAACATAGAAGCGATTTCTGAGGTACTTTTTATACTCTTGGCGAAGCTTTTGCTACCAGTAATAAATAATTTAGGGTACTGATTATTTCGGTCTCATATTTACTTTTATGTGCTTGTTCCAAGTTATTCTTGCATTTCGCCTACATAGATTAAGCCGTACCTCACTGTTTTAATTATAAGGATTGGCATGGATTGTCGATTAATTACTACTTAATATGAGGTAATCGCTCAATAGTTTCTAAACTCTTGAAGATTATTGGATATTACCTTGAATGTATTTTTTAGCTGAGCCAACGATATGGTATTCCTTTACATGTTGATGCAACTCTTGGTGGTTTTATTCTCTCTATTATGGAACGATGTGATTTTACAGTTAAATCGTACGATTTTCGTGTACCTGGTGTGACATCGATTTCTTGTGATATCCAAAAATATGGTTTTGCTCCAAATGGTGATTTAAACTTCCTTATTTTTATTTTTCACTACATTTCAATTCCCATATGAATTTTTTGATTAGTAAGTTAAGGCATCAGAAAAATTGTTTATATTAGGAACATCGCTGATCTTGTACCGCGACCCCTCTTTGCTTCATCACCAGTATTTTTGCAACAGCGAGTGGCCTGGTGGCATATATATGACACCTACTTTAGCTGGTAACAAAGATGGATGTGCAATAGCTTTAACATGGGCTACTTTACTTTACAATGGAAGACAAGGGTAAGGCAACATTTGTGTACATTTCTAAATTTATACTACCCGAAGTATTTATGTTTTCTCTATAGATTAAGATCAGGCGATTATTGCCAACAAGAACCAACACTTACAAATAATATACTAGAGAACTTACATTATAAGGTTTGAGTTGTTTTTTTTTTCTGATCTTGTTGGTAATGATTGCTGTGTTCTTCCTACATTCTAAGATGTAAGTGCCGTATGGCTATGTCAGCTGGTAGCAAACAGAGGAGAATATAGTTTGAGAGTTTATTGGAAATTTTTCATATTCTATATTTCTGTCCTTCTTTTCAGTTTCATCTAAACATTTTATCTAAACAGTTTTCAGTTTTATCTAAACATATATTTAATCATTTTGCTATCTTGCTCTTCAGCTATGCAGAACGAACGGAGGCAATTATTAATACAGTACGTGAAATACGAATGGGCATTGAGAAATGTTCGCACATACAATTGTTGTATGAATCAGATGTTACAACTGTTGTGTTTACGACGAGGGGTCTCAACGTGTATGCCTTAGCGGATCGTATGAATAAACTAGGATGGTTCTTATCTACTCTTCAAAATCCACCTGCGTAAGTAATTATATTCAACTTTTATGCTTGAGTCAGAAAGTTTAAATGTTTCAGTAAACTGCAAACTATTTTATTTCGTTTTTATATTGTGTAATTTGCCTATATATTCTTTTAGAGTTCATATGTGCGTTACGCTGAATCACACGAAGTCAGGTGTTGTGGAAAATTTCCTTCGTGAACTGAACATGGCATGCGAAGATCTGGTATCAAATCCCGAATTTAGTCACCAGTCAAGAACTGCTGCGGTCTACGGTCAGCATTATTTAAATTTGTTTTGACTCTTGAAATACTCTATAATCCTTTATTAGGCAAAAGATCGTCTTCAATATTTTAGGAAGATAATATTTTTTGGTATATTAGTTATTCGATTTTTTCACGGCTTCATTGTTATTGTTTTCAAGGTATGGTATCCGCTGTGCCGGACCTGATGGAGGAAATATCTCATATGTATCTTGATAGTTATTATGCAACACCGTTACCATCATCTGGTCGTACACTAAGTGTTGAGGGAAGAAAAAAAAGCCTTATGTCAAACTAAATTTACGTAAATAAGATATGCTCCAAAAATATTCCAACAGTAGTAAAATAGCTTTAAATTAAAAAGTAAATAAAGTGAATATAACTTTTATCATTATGTATATTAACGTAGAGTAATGATGAAATGTAATTATGTCCACCTTGTTTATACTGTCATTCTCTGCCAAATCTTCAGCATTTTCTCAAAATGTCTCGCAAATCGGAATTGAAAGCGGCAGTTTTTTTGTCGAGATTAGGCATTTAGGGTGTACAGTTTTTTTAGAGCTTATAACCATTAGATGATTCTCCTACTCTAACTTCAAAGTTCACACTTATATTGTTTTACCCTTTACCGAACTTCCAGTACTGGTTTTCTCTTTTTTTTTTTTACAATTGATCATTTAGATGGTATAAAGTGTAAAGTTTTTATTTCATTTTCCGCCTTATCATGTGTGACATGTACTATTTCATGCATGTTTTTTCGAATTTACTTTAATTTAATTAATGTGATGGTGCTTCATTTGTTGCTTGAAATGTCAGGTGGAGAATTTCTTGAAATTTTAGATCTTCTATTTATGTTTTATATGCTTCAAAAAATATAAGGTATGATTTCTGATGTTCATATTATTCAGTATTCATTTCATATTTATCCAGCATTTATTATTAGATGTGTACCAGTGGAATCGTTTATTGTATTGTATCTTATTTTTAGTAGATTATCGCAAAGATCATATGGGTTGTTTGTTTTCGTTTGCCCTTCAAAAAACCTCACTTCACTGCAGTTACGTTGATGTGCTTAAGAACTGTCTTCATCCGAATAGAATGATCATATCCAAATATTGCTTTGAAAAAAATGTGCTTAATGTTAGAGTAGTAGGATAGAATGACGAGTAAATATGTAAGCATGGTTGAAACTATTTCTGCTTCTCGTTGTTTCGTTTATCTTTTGATTAGAGCTTGTATGTTTTCTCATTTTTTACAAACATTTTGCACTAGCCAATTTTTGCGCATGGAAAATGTAATTCCTCGAGCTTCAAAAATGATAATTTTGTGTATGTTTCGATTAATTGTGATATTCTGTAGTCCTTTTTTGTTTCTTTAATTCTGTATTATAATATATTTCTGTAAAGTCTTTACTAAATTGTAGAAATTTCTGGAGGAAAACACTCCCTCCTTGTTGATGTAAATTGAAAATATGGTAGTTTGTTTAGGCATAGTAACTTGGCATATGTATAGTATGAGTTCATAGTACTTTCAGATTTAACAACGAAACGCATTGTATTTTTTGATATAATTTTCAAGTTTGCAGTGTATTGACAAATCTCTATTATACTTGAATAAAAAGTTTATGTGCATTCATTTCATTTACTGATTTAGTGCATGTAACTGGAAAATATTTGTTCTAAGTTTGTTAGTTATGAAGTATGCTATTATTCAAAGCAGGGTCTTGTTGTTTATTTCCTGATTTTAACCTGGAATATGCTGATTCGTTTTATTCTGACGGGTAGAATCGTTCGTTTATAACACCAAGGTTCGCTTTAATCTTCCGAAACAATGTAACTTAACTGCTGGGCATATCACTGAAGTTATTTCATTATATTGAATAATATCGCGGCTCCAGTGATCGTGGTTCTTTATTAACTGACGTTTCAACTTTGCTTATGTAGCGAAGCTGTTGTTTACTTAGTAGCAGTGACACATATGAAACTCGTGAGGTTTCCTCAAAATTCCAATACAAATTCCTTTCGATAAAACACAATCTTAGTCCTAGATGATAGATGGCCGGTAATACACAAGAACTGATAAAAATGACCTATTAGGTCATGGTAATTTATGTTTTTCACTCCTCGTGTTACTAGGAAATTCTTTATTAGCAATGAGCGTGATAGTTGCATAGCTTAAAAACCTGAATTATGGACTGGTCTGAAAATTGAATGTTCTCTAAATTGAGTGTTCTCACGGTTATATTTCAGTGTAACGATAGTACAATGTTCATATGGATTTATTGCTAATATTTTATGCAGCAGCAGCTGTTCTTTTCCTTCTTTTAACTCTTTTTGTGATCACCTTGCTTACCCTCAGCTGTTTTCATATTCTCAGGTGATTCTTCTAAAATTTAATATTTTCTAATCTTTTTTCTTGAATTCTAAATCTTTTTTCGAAATATAGGTTGTTCGAAAAAGTGTGTATTTTGTTCATAATTATTGTACTTTTCTAAAATTTAGTCGAACTTTAAAACTTTTTACTCATGTTCAGGAAGCATAGACTTGTTTGGAAAAGCGCAGTCAGTTCATCGAATCTGGTATCCAGATCATTGGATATGGCATTTGATGGCATTATCGAACAGGTAATATTTTTATGTGTTTTTTTTTAATTGAGGGAAAAATCCCCAAAAGTTACTAATGATTTAACTTTAAGAATCCTCTTAAATTACGAGTTATAAGGATAATACGATCAGAGTATCAAAATTAGTTATTTATAAGGTCGTAGTATTATTAGTATGAAAATTTAAGGAATTTCAGATTGATGTAGATAGGATAATAAGTCGTCGTCAAGAAAGGATAGCGGAATCTGTTGAAAAAACTAATAAAAGTGAAGATCGAACACATGCATTAGAACATATTGATAATGATACAGCAACAGTACTTGCTGTAGATCAGTTGTTAGACACTTCATTTCTTATATCCGATGAAGAACTTGCCTGCTATGCTCCACCTGTTGATATGAAGATTGTTGCTGCTCGTAGAGATCATGTTTGAGGAAACGGGTTCTGCTTTAATGTTTGCATTTTCTTAACTCATGAAAACATGCCATATTCAGTTGTTTGTTTTTTTATTTACATAATTTATTGTGAAAACAGTGTTGGAGAATTTCTTCTATCGTTCGACAGTCATAAAAGATTTGAATTTAACAAATAACAAACATTTTTTTTTGATTCAACGAATCAAATTTGACTTATTTCCAGTGGAAAGTTAATTTGCAGCTTTTGCTACTCCACCTGTTTTTTGAAATGTATCTCTAATGACATGTATAGTATAGAAAAAAAAAACTTTCGAAATTCTGTGAAGTAAGTGTATAATGTTATTTTTGATTTTCCAATCCTTACTTGGTTGATGAATATTTTACAAATATAGTAACCAAACATTTTCTTATTGTATTTTGCTGTTTGTAAATCATTTCGATGGATTTGTTTCAAGAATCTTCGCTTAGATGACAATTATGAACAATTGTTTCTGTATGTGGACATAGCCGATGAATACTTATATCTTAATTTTGAAATAAATTCAATGCAGTCGCTATTGCTTTCATGAAATTAAACTTGAAAAGTTCATTGTAGTAGGAAATAAATATCACCATTGGATGATGTCTAAATACAACAGAGCATGGTTATGCTCAAATGTCAGGAGAGTATTACTTTGGGTAGTTATGACAAGTGGTGATGAAGTACTCGACGAATGGTTGGAAATGAAGTAATTCGGTCGAAAAAAAAATTCATATTGAACTGTATTAGATAATTCTTACCAGTATGATTAAGTTGGGGAAATTATAGAACTGTGCGCAAGCATCATTAACCGGATCAATTACACTTATAGCATAAGATCTGAGAATTTTCTTATAAATAAGCATAAATGAGATTAATATATTCTATTCGGCTATATGAAGTCAGTGACTGATGTTTATCCTACGTAAATTTCTTTTTTTAAATTTTTTCGGATAGAGTTTCGTATTTGTCCAGCTGTCTGTTTATTTGATTTCAATATTCGTCAATATGCATCATTATTCATCTCTGTATAGCTTTAAAATTGATAATTTTGAAATCTAAACTATTAGTGAGCAATAGGCTGAATTACTATTTGTTGATATGTGAATTATTAGCATGCAAGAAATCATGCAAACACTAACAAGTTAAACAACTTTCTTATTGTTTCAAATGGAAAAACTTTTTGTTGCAAGGTCAGTTCAGTGTTATTATGAAAAATTATATCAAAATGTGAATATCGTCCATTAAGAATTATTTGTAAATTAAATCGAAGAATGTGAATGTTTGAAACTTTATTCATTCGTTGTTTCACATGTAAACTAAGATTTTATCGTATAAATCAAAATATGTAAATTTTATAAAATAGTATAACACGTTATAAATAAACTAATCTAAAGCTTTTCAATAATTTAATTTTTTCATTTCGTCTAACTTTTTTTTTTTATTTATTTTCGTTTTTAAAAAGCTATGAGATAAATAGAAAGAAGTAAGATTCAGGAAATGTTTTAGAGGATAACAAACGGCGTAAAACAATATCATAGATATTTTATGATATGAAATGAATTTTAATTCATAATTTCATCTGTCAACGATTAACTTAAGAAGAATTCATGTTTGGATAAATTTTATGATATAAATACTTTTTTTTCCATTTTCTATAATGAATGGACGATTTTTACACATTTTAACATTAACAAATATAAGATTGCATCTAGAAATTTAATCGATGAGAATTAATTCTATAGTAATAAAAAATTATCAATATGTACTGCACAAGAAGAATGCTTCTTCGTACTGCAGCAAATAAATCAAAAATATTTTCACCATTTTTCATTTCTGAATTTCCCACTCATTTACATATACAATGGAAATATTTTATGGAAATTTGATAGAAAATTTTATTAACGTTACAAGAAACTTACGTTTTTATATATTACCGTATTAAATAGGATATATATATATATATATATATAAACTAACCACTAAATTTTGTGCGAGTAGAATATAACTAAAAAAATTTACAGAATCAATTCTGTGTTTACAATCTGCGATAAACATTTAATGATTTATTTTCAGTATGTCTAACAATATTTTTAGACTTCCTAATAACGATTATAATTTTAAAAATTTTAAATAGAATATTGTAATACGAAAATTTTCAAGGAAAAGACTAAAAAAATATTGCAATATAAAATTACAAATTTTTGAAGAAGAAAATATTTTCCAGTGAATTCAATATGCATGGAAAAATATTACGGTAGTGGTGGAAAGTAAAAGAATTATTCTAACGTCTATTTGTCCAATACATAACATTCTAAATGGTTTTAGTAAAATTTTGATCATAAGGTAAGATTATATTTATCGAATATAAAATAATAACTGAAATAATGATAAAACTGTTAAGATTTATCAGTTATTTGATTGATTTAAAAATATTGTTTAACACTTTTTCCTCTTCCGGTGAGTGAGTCATTTGAAATTAGTTTGATTTGATTTAAGATAATGGTTTTTTTAAAGGTGTTACGATTAGAAGTAGTAAAATGATTTGGATTGAACAATTTGTAATGCTTTTCAAGCGAAATTCCAAATTATGATGATTCTTTAACATAATTATTCCATCCAAAAGTAAGAAACAGATCGTAACGATAAATCTAGAAATTTTTTTGTAGTAAGAGAGAAGTAAGGATTTGTTAGATTGAATAAAATACTAAAATTTGTTGTTCCACACTTTAATCCATCTCTTTTCCTCTTATCTTATTATTTAGCCAAATATGTATAACATCCACCGATTAACAAAAAAAAAATCTCGACAAATAAATTAAAATTTCCATTAATATTTGGCATCAGATATATCATCAGTGACAATTTTTACATATTTCATTTTTAATTATAGTAATTAAGCAAATATACACGTGCTTTTTAATGGCTCTCATAAATTTTATAAGCAAGAAGAAGTATCAATTGTACAAAAATTTGTAATTTAATTATACATGAAAAAGAGTTTATGTTAAATACTGCTCCATAACAAATGAATATTTTGATAGAATAAAAAAAAAGATTTTCCTGATAATTGAAGTGTAAAAATATATGGGAGAAAAATTGAGACATCACTGTAAAGTGTATCAGATATTCTAATTTGAATGTAAATTATCCATGAATTGTTTTAATGCACTACATTTGTTCATTTTTGTTCATCAATCAGACTTGAATAGATTACATCATGAATGACTAATTGAATGATAAAATTAAAATGCAATAATTTAATGATTAATTTTACGATATAAGCCAATACACTCGTATCCATTCGAACATTACCACTATTCAATATCAAGAAATGTTATTCTCTATATCTAAATAACCAAATAAACAGTCTTACAAATTAACTAAATACAACGGAAAAGTAATTCCTTTAAGAATTAAAAAGAAGCTGTAATAATAGACTAGAAATTAAAAAGTTAGCCTATTTCTGAGAAGAGAAGGAAACATCTTTCAAGGGAATGCTTGTCTGACATTTCCAGCTCTTATCAGCAACTGTAGTAGTATGATTGAGAAAATGATAAAATAGCGATTAGAATGAGGAAAGTGTAATAAAATAAAGATGGAATGAATTGTGTTGAACCTGCATTACAATAATCGCTTTCTTTACAATAATATGCTTCACCTGTAAAAATTACTGTGCTAAATACTGCTCCATAACAAATTTCGTATTTTTTTTAGTATTATCGTATCAATATAATCTTAATTTGATAAATTTTATATTTAAAAGTTTGAAATTTTATAGTCCGATTTGCTTTTAAAAAGAATAAGTGCTTCAAATTTAATCAAGATTTACATTCAAGAGAAACTTTTGCTATAGCTAATTAATGGATGTAATATTTTTTTGTGATTGCATAAAATCTTCAAGAATATTAATTTATGCAACTTTCTCAGGGAAATTCTCTGAAGTTTTTAAAAAGCTTTATTCTTTTTCATTTGAAAATTTTCAGATATATTATTCAATATATTGAAATTTTGCAAAAAATAATCGATAAAATTTCAGAAAAAAAGTATGAGAATACCTGTAACTTTCTCATTGCGCACCCAATATAACCGTATATCAAATGTTCGTCTTTTCATGCTACCATCTTCTTGATCTTCATTTGTGCAACCTTTCATTATTAGATTATGCTCTGTAAATTTTCAAAAAATTGTGTTTTTTTTTTAACTTTGGAATTTTAAAATTGATTGAAAAAATCTAAACCTTAAAAAAAAATGAAAAGAAAAGAACAAAAATTCTTAGCAAAAAAATTTTAAAAAATTATTGTACTATTAAAGTAAACAAGCATTTACGATGTTATTTGTGTCTTTCTTTATGACTTTTCAAATCAACAAAAGTAGGATTATTTGATCAGTGCAATTACATCTACTGATGCTACAGCTATTGCAAAAACAGAGATTTAATTACATCTGAAAAAGGCTCACAATGTCATCTCATTTGACCATTCCATTTAATTGAACCATTTGTTCATATCTATTTTTAAAGTGACAACTGCTGACATCAAATATACCAATTATTCATCTTTATTATCCAAAAAAAAAAACAATAACAAAAAAATTTTTTTCTCTTCTACAATTTTGTGATGTTTAAAATCAATAATTTATTTATGATTATCAATGATATCATTATTTAATCATCTAAAATTCCTTCATTTATTTTATTCTAAGGGATATTATACTTGTTCTGCTAACAAAAAACTATCATCATCATATATTTCGTTTGCATTTCTTTACAAATATTTTAATGAGATGAAATAATGATGATGATAATAAAGAAGAAGAAGAAATGATGAGGAAAAGAATTAACAAATGAAATCAAAGATTATGGATGATATTTGTTGGAGAAAAAAAGACATATATATATTAATGAACAAACTTTTCCTATTTCATTCATTCACTTTATGCTGGAATGTAATAATTTTTCATCATTAAAAAAAATGCTACTAACTTTTATCGATAAGCTTAAAGCAAGCACCACTGCAACATACGGTACCTGTTTCACAATTTTCCATATCTCTACCCATACACGTATAACATGCATGTGTACCAGCTTTTTCCGTACAATTAACCATTGTTTCAACTGCATTACTTATACCTTAAATATATAATAATTTTATTTTTAAATTAAATAGACATTGTGTTACTGTAAAATTGATTTTCATTTTTACATTAATAGCTTGTACTAACCGCATTTATTGTTACGATTGAAGTGAAATAGATGAATAAAAACAAAAAAAGTATGGAAATGAAACGCAAAAAAAAATTTTGTTTAATTAAATATAGTAGCATTAAAAAAAATGTATGATACAAAATTTGCTTGATATTAAATGTAGTAGTATTTAAAAAAAATTCAAAATTCTTGTACCATTAATTTTCGTTTAAGAAAAAGTTAAGAAAAAACAATGCTTTGTAAACCATTCATCATCTATTCGAAAATTTCAAATATTATTTAAAATAAAAGGAAGGAGAAGTGAAAAGAGAGAAAGAGAAAAGAAGAACGACCCGTAGGATTGAAAAACTTGTTCATTTGTAGAAATGCGGATCTATTCAAATTTTGAAAAGCTTTATTTGAGTTTATTTTTTGAGAAATGTAAGTTTAAAAAAAATCGCAATTGAATTTTCGCCAAATACAAATAGTCTATGAGATTTGATTGCATGCTAACAGTATTTATCCAGGTAAAACATGATGAAAAGGCATTTTACCTTGGTGAAACAAGACAAGAACGCACTAACCTAAATAAAACAGGATGAAAAGACCAGCATGAAAAATTTCCAATTGCATTCCTAAACAAAAACAATACCAATTTTATTCAAAATTTCACACAGTATAAACAATATTTTAACGTATTGCAAAATTTTCGCTCGTTCATTTATGCATGTGTATTGTAAAATTTTAAAAATTCGAAAATATTAGCTAAGAAAAGAAGTCCTAAACTAAAAATCTAATTCAGAAATATCGACGACCATCAAATATCAAATATTGACAAACATCAAAGAACAAATCCTCCCATTCCTATTCTTGGACATAAATAATTGTTTTGTTCTTTGTTTCCACAGATTCTGCAGTTGAAAATTGATGGAAATTTTTTGAAAATTCATTGGGATTTTCCTAATACTATTTTCTTTAAGAAAAAAATAATTCATTTCCTGCTTTTTTTTTCGTGTACAATATTTTTGGAGAGATGTTATATATGGAAAGAGAACAAGGAAGTCTAAATTTCATTGAAAACAATTATGAACGGTGCATTTTTCTTGTAAAAAGTGTATTTAGAGAGAAAGGGGTAAAAGTAGCCATTTCAATTTTCAGCATTTCTCATATTCCAGTTATACAGTTACCGAATATTTTCTAATATTCTGTTTAATAACGATTCACTTCTAGATTTGTTATTTCGTCTACACAATTTATTCCTCTTCAAAAGTGTGAATTGGTAAA
>UPTC01000707.1:10438-28936 GCA_900537255.1 Acanthocheilonema viteae | reverse complement strand
TCTCACAAAATCATTTGTTTTTCTCATTGATTGCTGCAAGAGTTTCTGAGTGCTATTCGTTTTTCTTTTCAAAAATAAGGATTAAATTTTTTTTACTTTATACATATTCTTAAATTATTAAAGAAATTAAAATTTCAATTTGTATCCTAAAGGAATTATGAAATAATTCACAGCAAAAATTGTGAGAAGTTTTTAGAAGTTTAATACTTATCAAATTGTTTGGTATTTTTCAAAAGCTTATCCTTTTTTCTTTTTCAACTGCGATCTGATAATTCTCATAAATTACAAGAATTTCCTTCTGAAACCAACACTTTTCAAATTTAAATCAAATACAGAAATTGCTAGTAGAAATTTGAATCATACATTTCAAGAGAGAATAATTGGAGAAAGATATATATATATATACATATATATACAGATGTGTATGAATTTTATGTCCTTTTGGATTGACAAAAAATGGAAATAATTTTCATCGATAGAAATCCGCGAAATAAAACAGTTTCTAATGCATTTTTTTCTAACTAAATTATAATTCTCTTTTTGTGTTCTTTAACATTTGTTTCATAGTTAATTACATCCTTCAAAATTCTTCTCTAATTTCAATCAACAAATCCGCTTTACTTTCCAACTAATTCGTTCTCTCTAAATTTAAATTTGCTAAATTATGAACCTAATTATTTTGGGCGACAGAATGAAGTGATAAGAGATAAGTAATATATGATGTTCGAAACTGCTCTTTTCCTTCACTAAATTTTGCTAATTTTTAAGCTAGGAAAAATTTTTATAGTTGAGAAATTTTAACAAATTTATTTGATGAAACATATATCCAAACAATATGAGCTATTTTTTTTTAAATTAAAATTGTAAGAAAAAAATGTCGTTTTGCAATAACATCTTTTCATCAGTTTTAGCCTAAAATTTGTTTCCTGTCGTAGGCCTTCAGATTTTGATTTTAAAATTCGCTTTATAGTTTTAAAATTCGTTTCATCGTTTCTTAGCAAGGAAACGTTTTCAAAAATTTCTTTTTTTTTTACAAATTTCGTCCTTTCTTTTTCCAGTCATTTTTTGATTATTAACGATTTGTCAGGTGGTATTAATTTTTAATTTCTGAATTTTCCATCAGTAATATGAAAACTTTTTAATAGTTAAAAAGAAATGGTAGAAATAAAACACTGAATGAACAATGCTAGTTTGAGAAGGAATATTTTACACTAAAATAAAGTTTTAGAATACAAAACAATATAACACCAAATCTGCTCAAATATTTTACAAAGTAAAAAGTCACTTTGCTTTGAAGAGTTTTGAAAATATTCACAGCTATTTGTAAGAAAAATTATTATCCGTTATTAGAAAAGTCAGAGAAAGTTCAGTTATTGATATCAATTATCCAACTAATTAATCCATTAATTAATTCCTCTTTTACATAATTTTATTGTAGTAAAAGTTGGGCAAAAAAAATTTGTCTTAAAAAACATATTTTCATTTTAAAAGAATTGATTTTTCAATGAATTGGTGAAATATGCTCTACAATAATTGCAGAAAAAATAATTCATTAATCAATATTATAATAATCAATTATATTTTGTCAACTGCACAAAAAAATATCTTTATTAGACTGCTTATGAAATTTCCTCTTTCACAAATACGTTTTAATTGAAGAAAATAACAAAAAAATGAGCGAACACAACAAAACAAAACAAATGTAAGGCTGCTATTTTGGAAGTAGATGAAATGATTATTTTGAAAAGAGTTAATTTAGGGTCCAAAAATTTTCCTTAATTTTAAAAATTTTAACAAAACTAATAACATTTCAATATTTAATCTCTATTTTTTTGTTTACGACCAAATACTAATTTTATAATTGAAATTCTAAAATTCCACTTCCCAATTTATTTTGTTTCATTTTCTATCGACAATTTTCATCACTGTAAATCTTCATTGTATCTTATGTACATATTTCATTTCAATTTCAAATTAAAAAATTTAATTTTGAGATACCCAATGTCCTTAAAGCTTCATTTTATCGTGTTATTTGAAAAAAAAAACGAAAAATGGTTCTTTTTCTCTACTTCTTTTTTAACTTCCCTTTTATGTGCCTTCACTTGTCGAGAATAGCACATAAAATAAATTGAAATCATTTCGTTGCACAAATTTCTCAGCATCTGCTTCATCTTTCACAAATTTTTCACCAGTAATTACAATCTGATATTTAAGAAGATGATCTCTTTCACCTTAGCAGAAGATCATACCTGCTTCTGAGTCAATTTTCTTAATTGAACTCAATTATATCATTAATATCGTTATGTATAATAATGCGAAATATTACATTTTCATAAATTTTTTCGAAAGATAAATCGTTTGGTTATCTGCTCAGATGTAACTTTTTGACCCAATTTCATTACATATACAATTAGATTAGCTTAGCGATCTTGAAATTTTTTTTGCCACATCACTCTTGCACGGAGTATTTGCATTAACACATTACCATCTTCCCCTCCCCCATAATTAGCAATTACTTCATCTATCCAAAATTTCCATTCTCATCCTCTTATCCCTCATAAAATGTTTTATCTCTCGAATAATGCAAGAAAATATAATTATATAAGAGTTTTGATGAATTCGATTTACTGAAATGAAAATTTTCTGCGCCAAGCTTTTTAAGTTTGAGAACTAATGCGGAATTTCATCAATTTCCAAGAATATTATTTTCAGTACCACTATATCTAACAAATTTCTGATATTATATTATCAATAAGTTTTCTTTTGGAAAATATTGTCATTTTAGCTATTGTTTTTATCTTTCAAAGCTAACATTAACTGCTTATTTTCCATATTTATACACCTTTTAATTTGTCTTGCTTTTACAACAATAATTATCATCCCTTCTTATTAGTATTTTTCCGTTTTATCAAGCTTCCCCAATCAATTGCTATAATTTCAAAACTTAATTAGTAGAAATTAATTAAAATTTATTTTGATTTAATTTGTTTAAAACAAATAAATAATTATAGAACAGATAGAATGCCGGGTAAGAAGAAGCATGGATCTTATGATATAATATCAGAGGATCTCTATGATTACCGTATTCCATTACACAATGAACTCGCCTATCAACATGGCATTCATTTTGATGCTAAGGTTTGTCTTCATTTTACAAAAATTGGAAGCTATACATATGTACATCTTCCAATTTTCCAATTTCTATATGCAAATTTCATGCAACTTCATTTTAATATCCGTAAATATTCGACAAAAACTTCCAGATTATTGCAAATTTTTGTCGCTTTAGAAATTTTGATTATGCGGTAATTTGAAAAATCACTTTTTGTTGTCCTTTATTTTAAATTTGTTTTTCTTAGTCTCTTCACAGTTGACTTCTCAAATATTAAAAAATGACCAAAAATTTGCGAAAGTAAACGGATTAATGCTGCAGCATATTTGTCCAATTGCTTTTCCTAACAATTTGCTAACATTTTGTTCGGTTAATGAATTTCAAGTTTCTTTGCAACAGTCATTAATCGTTTCCGACTTGCAGTTTCAAGACATAAGAAAAAAAAGTTTCTTTTATAAAAAAAGAGCAATTGGAAATGAAGTATGATAAAATGATCATGAGCTTAATAAGCTATTCACTTATTAAAAGTAGCATTCTAACCTCAACCTTCTAAGGTTTTTTTTAATTTGCCTTTTGTTTTTATTCATACTTGAAAGAAATTATCCATATTTGAATGATTTTGTTTTAAAAAAATTTAATTTGTTTTTCTTTTTTTAATCTATACTTGAAAGAAATCAAAACAAAATACCTCAATCCTATCAATAATGATTTACAAAAGGTAATGGATTTGAACATTTATTTTCTTTATTTGAGGAACTTATTTGCTCTATTTTGTTATCAAATGAGTATAAATTATAGTACAGAAATTTCTTTAAACAATTTGATAAAGTGAAATGGAATAAAATTTAGCAAAGATCTCTTTCGTCGCACTCAATTTTGTTTTTCAAACAAAAAGTTCCGCTTTCAACTAAAATTCAAAATGATAATTATGAAGTGAATTGAAATATAGAGACAATTTATCAAAAAGAATAAACAGTATCTATGCTGTTAGCATAGTCCCAGGCATGTTTTTTTTCTTAAGCATCCTAATTTTTGTCTCTAAAATCTAATTTTAATTTTAGGAATAGCATTACTCCGTATATATTTTTAAAATGACCATTATCTGAAATTATATCTCATTTTGATTATCCTCAAATTTTATAATATAACAAATAAAATCAATTTAGTGATAAGTATTGGAATAAAATTAGTTAACAAAATGATGAATAAATATATTTAAGAATTAATTTCATGACCTGTGGAATTAGTTTCTGTTTCCAATTCCAGTACGTAGGAAGTATGGAAATATCGAGACCCGGCTCACGTATCGAAATTGTTGCTGCAATGCGTCGAGTTCGGGTAAATTCATTTCTGTAAGCTAAATTTCATAACGTAGCATAATCTTTTTTTACTAATCAAAATCACGCTATACTGAGGCTTTCCCGCATTATAATACCGGAATGAAAACCGTTTTTTCAAAGGATCAAAAGGTTTTTTAAAGGATCAAAAGTTTTTTTCTGTATTGAACGGTTGAAAACCTGACAACATGTAAAGATATGTTGAAATTTCACACATTTTGTTTGCAATTGATATTGTTTGTTGTTATTGTTATTGCAGTATGAATTCAAAGCGCGAGGAATAAAGAAACGTCCGGTGGATATTACCGTTTCCATTGATGGTATTAAAGTTGTTTTGCATCGAAAAAAGGTTCATCTTAATATATTTTTTTAAATAAAAAAGCTTGGCTGCGTTTAAATATTAATATTATATTTTGAGAAATTTTACGAATTATAAAGCCTTAATTATGAAATGTTTTAATTTACATCAAGCAATAATTTATACCAAGCAATATACCGATTTCAATATTTTCTAAAAGGTAATTATTTTAGAAAAATCAGAAGGAGGCAATTTGGGACGAAAGCAAACTTTTAGTGATGTTTCATCCCATCCATAGGTTTGCATCTGCTTAGCTTTTTTTCTTTTCTCTTCTCACTTCTCAAATAGCTATTCTTATAATATATTTTTGTGAAACAAAAGGCTTTTATCATATTCATCTGTATGCTTCGAGAAAATCAAAATGCCAGGTTTGCCGCAAAACTATATGAGGATCGAATGGCGCAATACATCATCTCCTATAATTAACTCCATAAATTTTCTGGCAAATTTGAGAAATGAGCACTTACCATTACGAAACATCCTTCCTTCTCGATTTCCCCAGCTGTAGTTCCCAGTCGACTTAGGTCACTGCCATCAGACCGTATACACAAATGTTTATGTTAAATCACGTTTCAATCGGCTTAGATCACTATGATCAGACCAAATGTACACACCAAACTCACATGGGCATTGGGATAGCGAGCTAGTTAGGATGGGGATTTCTGAACGTTTGACGTTTCTTTTGAGGAAGATCCGTGAGTATTGCAGTACACATTCTTCCCAATATCCAAAAAAAAATCAATTAGGTCAAGTTTTCGTCAGATAGAACTATTGATGAAAATTTGATGAAAAAACCTTTTGCTTTATGCGACTACTATTATCCTATTTAGCAGTTGCGACATACGAAATTGCTGGTCTCAGAGGTCCTTCAATTTTTAATCCATAAAGTTCAACTTTAAATATAAAATCTAACATAGGCATAAATTTAACTTGGATCAAAATCCTTCAATTCCAGGGTTTTTTATGTATCTCACGATTCTCAGGATTTACAAATATTCTCTTATATTGCACGTGATGGTGCGTCAAACACATTTAAGTGTAATGTGTTCAAATCTTCCAAAAAGGTTTATTTTGCTTCTTTTTCTGTCCTTTTTGTCTGTAGATTTCAGATATCTTTGTTGGATTTTTGCAGAAATAGCAAGAAGATTTTGCATGTTTAATTTAGAATGTACCATTTAGAACAAAACAAATCTACCGCCATAGTCGCTAATAAAACTATATACGTTAAAAATACTTCGGTAATTGGTAACAAAATCTTAATTATTGCCGTAATAGCAAATATTCACTTTTTCCAGTAAGATGAAAATTTTGGTAGTTTTAAATGTTTAACTTTTTGAACAAATTAAAAAAACTATTTTCGCGGTTTGCTTAACATCATTTGATGCTATTTAAAATAATCACCGAAATAGTCGCGCAAAAGATTGGAGTTTCACGATTCTAGTGAGAAAGTAGAAATCTTTTCCAACCAGAATGGATAAATTCAGTAGCAGCTGTTTTTTATTGATTTTTCAAACATATCATTATAAAAGTTTAAATATATTGAAAACTGTATTGGCAATGTTTCCGAAACTGGAACTCGGTTGAATGGCATAATAAGTTCAGAGAAACAATTTAGAATATTTCAATTTAAATACTCTCTTCCCTACTGCTTCTATTTTCTAAAGCTTAACACGATTGGAACAGATGAAGAGATATTTTTGATTTTCTAGGCAAATGATCCATGATTAATTAAAGTTGCACTTGGATGGAAAAAAAAACGCCATAGGATGATATTCGCAGAAGTAATATTTCCCTAGCACTTAAAGCTGAATCGTTTCAAAGTAAAAACTTAACATATCGATGAATTTAAGAACGGAACCTTTTCGTTTTTTCTTTTCTCCCACAATTCAGTTCCAATTGTTTCAAAAAGACGTGAAAACGGAGGAGAAATGTTAATAAACTTTAGCTGAAACAAAGAAAAATCAATTATCCAAAAATAAAAAATAATTACTGGAAGACTATTATTTTCATTACATAAATTTATTTACTGCAATAAAGTTCAAAAAGTTGATTGACGTATGTAGCATCAAAAAAAACATATCGTTTATTTTTCTCGTCGAAATTCATTTGCTCCATCAAAAACTTTATTCTTTCATCGCTTCACATCTATTAGTTCTCAAAACATAATAATTACCATACAGTTATTGGTAATTCACTTTTATAATTTCCTATGTAATTCTCTTTTATAATTTCCTAGAAATTAGTAATATATTAAGTTCAACAGACGCTTGGCACAGGATAATAAGCATTTTGTTAAATTTCTATAGGTTTCTATTTATTTATCAAAAATAGAAAAAGTTCCAATACAAAGCTGTGAGATCATCAGTTTCCGACATACTGTAAAATGTTAATTTTGAGAAAAATAAAAAATGCATTCGGAATAAAAAAATCCTCGTTACGGAAATGATCATGTCTATTTTACTTTTATTTTTGCTATTTTTTTTGCATATTCAATGTTTTCGAAATTGAACATTTTAGAAATTTGTGAGTTAAAGTTAGATTCCTTTAAATTTTTCTAAAAAGTTACGAAATTCTTCAGTGTGATCTTGTTTTGCAAGCAATTAGAAATGTTTTTTGCAAGATCACGCTATGTATTTGTTCATTATTGGATTTGATTTCGCCAATGTTTTGTTGCAAAGGCTAAAGAAGTAAGACCTTGTTCTAATTAATCATTTTTCATATTGTTACTATTATAAATTTGTCGTATTAATAAATAGCATGTTGTTAATTGAAATTCCAAAGATTAGTTTAATAACTTAGTGCACTCTGCTATACGTCCTGAGATAAAGCATCGAATATATTCATGTACGAATAATAACAGCAATTTTACCGAGGAAAGAAATTGGCGGTGCTGCGCTTCAATATCATTAGAAAAATAGACCTTTTCAGTATTTGAAAGAAATTTCAAACTTGGACTATTTAGCGGTATCATTTTTTAATAGCAACTCTGTCAAATTGTTTCTATGATTAATGTTGAAAAAGCGCTCAATAGGTTAAAAATTATTTTCGTAATGTCTGCTTCATTCATTCATCCATCTGCACCTCACAGTGTTACACAGTATAAACAAAAATTTCACAACAGAATTTTGTAAAGAATCGCAATTACTTTAAAGCTATAAAATGCCTTTAAATGAAACATTGATCATTTTAAGCAATTAATAATTTTATCAGGCATTTTTCAGTCCTGTTAATTATTCCTTTTAATTTTGCTCATTGGTTGAAACTATAGATATTCTAAACAATTTTATCTTAGCATATTATCATATGAATTAGTAGGTTTCAGGATGATATTACTGCCTTTCATTTTTTCTCTATTTTATCCAAATACTATCAATTTTGATTTTTATCTTTGAAATGATGATGCAAATGTTTAGGGTGAGCATTATTGAATTTGATAGATTTTTTCTGGCTTTTTTTCTTACATTACATATAGCGGCAAACAAAAAATAAGGCTGCATGCACATTTTGTAAAAAATTTATGAATTGTATCAAAAGTAGATGATGACAATATTTCACTATATATTTCAATGAGAAAAATATTTTTTAAACAATTTTGAAATGTTCTCAAACAACTTAGGATTTTCCTCATATACTTATATTGTGATATATTTATATTCCAAATGATAATTATGCATTAAATAATTAAGAGGAGGACTTAATATGTTTTCATCATTCTTCGATTCCCTCAATCTTTACAATAACATCTCCGAGAGCATTGAAAGTTGAAAACTTCTGGAATTGAACGTGCATGGACGAAGTTGCACCATTCGACAATTAATCTAATTTGAGCACAATTTTTACTTTCCCAAAATTTTATGCTTCCATATCCATACTAATTTTATCTTTAACTTCTCTTTCCTGTCACTTTTATATTATGTAACTACATTTGCCATTGACTGATAATTATTAATTAATGTATTTGTAATGATGCTTAATTCTTGGCGTTTTACCCTGTCAGCCTTTTGTAGCAGTTCTGCAATTGATATCGACATATCCCTCTGAAGCGTATTGATTGAAAAATTTATCCTGGAATGTCGAAATAATATTTTTTTATCTTTTATGATCAATAACAATTTAAACAAATATTTTTTTTATATCTGAAAATATCAAATCCTTCAACTTTTAATATTGCTAAAAAATCATTCCTGAACATTGAACTACCATATTTGCTTGATCGAAGAAATAGATTAAAATTTGCACCAGCATGGACTATTTCGGTCATAGGTTTAAAAAGATAAAAACATCATTTTGTCAAGTGTTATGCTTATATTTATTTCATCATCATTGTCATCAGTATCACTATTGTTATTATCATTACCACTAGAATAATGACAGTATCCAATAATATAATCGTTATTACTACGCCAATCCGCCAACAGTTATCTTCCCAATTATCATTACGACCTTTATGACTTTGTTGTCATTGTAATCCCAATTGTTGTAGCCATGGATATCTTCACATTATCGTTAATATCTCTATTCTCTGATTATTCTAATTTCATTATATCTATCACAGTTATGGTGCTAAAATAATTGTCGCGATTACCATAACATAATCAATGGTCATCATCACAATTATTATTGTTATTATTCTAACATTAATTACTGATATTACGTTGCCATCGTATTATCACTTGTTACTCGTCACATTATAGATCATTATGGTCATCGTCAATGTAAATCTTAAACTAAAATATTACCTTTGTTATCACGTTATAACTTATATTTGTTACCGTATCTTTAAATGACTGTAAATAATCCTAAATTAAAATAGCATAAATAAAAAATTAGTGCTAGCATTAGTTTCTGCTCAGTTCGATATATATACATCGTTGAAATGGATGAGAATGAGAGGTGAGATGCCACACCGAGTAATAACAAGCAGTAAAAGTTGCTTTTGCCAACCAATGCATTATTGATAAAATTGTGTTTAAAATTTGCTAAACGTTTTCTTACAGCTGCAATTCTTTACCTCACTTCATCATTTTCCGCGGATTTTAGTCTCTTTCCTGTGAACATCTCAATTTTCGCCTCTATTTTTCTTGTAATTACTACTGCTATCCGCAGTTGTTGCAGCTTCATTTGCTTGACAAACTTTCCTCAATCACAGTCTTAAATATTAGGAAATTTCAGCTTTTTTCATCTTTTCTATCTCTTTCTCTCTGTGGTACAAAAAGAACGAGGAGAAAAGATAATGGTTAGACAGAACTTTGGTTTGCCTGGTGGTTTGAGTCGAGTCGGATTCGTGGATGTTATCTCTGAAGTGCTTCATTTCTCGACAGCTGCTCCTTTCCGAATCATCGTCATCATCGTCTTCTGTTTCAGTTGCAATTCGAGATGGAAAAAGACGAATCACACACTCACATGCAATATACACAATCACTCACTCTCTTTCTGCAACTTTTTCCATTTCTTTAGCCTTTCAGCCAATAAATATTACCTCCCCTCGTACCCCAGCCGTTTTTCGCTTCAAAACAACCGTATAGTTCCTTTGGCTAACCTTCATATATTATGATGAGTCATTTTGATTTCTTTCCAGTATCTATCATTCTTTTCTTTCAGTGACGGAATATTATCCTTATGTTATGGGGATATTTCCAACTGATATCATATTATATACCCTCACAGTATCTACTAACAAACAGATGTATAGATCGGTTTCTTTTTGAAATATTTCAGAAATTTGGTCTTTATTAGAAGTTAAGGAACATTGTTATTTGATCATACTGTTAAATAGATCTAGAAGGTATTGATTACATCATTCTTCCCTTAGTAAACTGATTCCTCGAACAGTGTTGTTTCATATCTTTTTACTTTCTAATGTTGTATTTCAGTCTATTTCTCTTTAAACTTTTCCTATTGCATTCTTTATGTTATGTATAGATGAAAAAATTTGAAATTCTTTTATATTCGACGTTTTTCTTACCACTAACACTAGTTCTCGTCAGCGATGTGAACGAAATATCAAACTGACTCCTTGGTAAATCTAAATTTGAATTTGGAACAACTTTAAGATTGTTTAAAGATTATAATATTATAAGTATATTAGATAACTGAAATTGAAATTGTAAGTCGATTAAAATTAATGATATTGCAAAGATTGTTTCAGTAATTCAAGCTTGTCTTTCAAACGAATAAACTTTCCTGATATCAGATAAACACACAGTTTAAACTAGCATGCCTTTTCTGTTTAGCAATTAAAAAAAATGGCCATTGCCTTTCCTAATTGAAATTTAGATTAAAATGAACCCAAACGGTAAAAGAGTTTTTCTTGCCACATTTGTCCTAGTTTTCTTCTCTGTTTTGGAATTGTTGGAATGGCTGAAAATTCATTTTAAAGAGTGATAGAGAGATTATCGTCAAAATAAAAATAAACGATAGAAGAAAAACTTTAGACACATTCGAATTCAAAATATGATAGAAATTATTTCATCTCTCTACGATATGAGATACTTATCAGTAAGGGATAGGAAACAGAAGTTTCAAGCAAGTTTGTCCAGTAGTTATCAATACTCATACTTCAAAAATCACTTCTTATTGATTAAAAGTTGAGAATTTATTCCTTAATCTTATGTTGTCTTATTTCCTCTTCCTGGTAGCTTAATGTATTATTCCGCGATTTTATAATCAGTCTAATATAATCCGGTAATGAATACTTCCAGATGACAAAATGCGGCAGCATCATTGTAATTTTGAGAGATATATAAAAAATTCTTTGAGACGCAATCTTTAATCTTTGATAAGTGTGAAATTTCTGCTGATATTATTCCAACTGTAGTATCTTAAATGTTAAAGAAAGCAATGGCCTAAGAAGAAAAGTTTAGAGCAAAAGATCAATTTGCTTGCTTAATTTTGAAGGTTTGCATGGATCGATTAACTTTCTTCAATGTATGATATATTTAGATGGTTGCAGCTGCTATTGCAACATATTTCTGCATTACTGACCTGAGGAAGAATTATTTTGCTGATGAAACTTGCAGTATTTCTGATTGCTTTTCTTTCTTCAATGTATGATATATTTAGATGGTTGCAGCTGCTATTGCAACATATTTCTGCATTACTGACCTGAGGAAGAATTATTTTGCTGATAAAACTTGCAGTATTTCTGATTGCTTTTAACTAACTATTTACTTATGTTGATGGATTTTTTGGATTCTTCATAGATCTCTCTTTCTCTATCCCTTTTTTTATTTGTTGCAGTAAAATTTCGAAATTAAATTGATATAAAAAGTTTCGGATGTATGGGCAAAAGCCTCAATCATTCTTTTAATTATTTCTACCAAAATTTAAAGCTGGTTGTTATCCTGGATTTACTATCTTCCTTTGGACTATTTACGTCTGCACTGTTTACGGAAATCTGCATACTATCTGCTATAATAATTTATAGCTTTCTTCCTTTTATTATACATGTACCGAACAATCGTTCATTCGCCAGTTATCATCACTATCTACCCTATCACTCTCATAATTATTATTATCATTAACAACAACGATAACTGCAATACAAAATGTTACGATTTTCGGATACAGAAAAGGACGACGACAAAGCTCTCTCCGAAGAACAGCGATTCTACTATTTGCGGCTGATGGCAAAGCCATCAAGCGGCAAGCATGAGCCAATAAAAACAAAATTTGTTCGCTGGTCACTACCATATCCCCAACAAGAAAGTCTTGAAACTGATCATGATCTCGAGGTAGGTCACAGCATTTCTATTCATCTCATGCGAAGACTTCATCATTTTTATTGATGAATATTTATCATCGCATTGTATGTAATATAAAGAGTACACAGTAATTGATAGTAAGAAAGGGATTCGTTAAGTTCTAACTGTTCATTTATTTTGGTAGAATTTTAATCTGGAAGTTTTTGCATGAAATGCTTCGAATTTTTGAAATATTGAATCTCAATTTGAAATGCAATGTGTTTTGAAACTTCCGAAGATTTAACTTTCAAAGTTTTTACACTCTACTATATATGTTATAGGACATCCAAAAAAATGTGGATTAAAACCTATTGTTCGTAAATCTTTTATCAATCAATTATTAATTACCAATGGAAGATCCTTTGAGAATTTTCATTTATTGAATTTTTCCGATTTTCGAAACTTCTTTTAACTACTTTCATTGTTGAATGCTAACGTATTTTTTTATGGAATTTCTTTTCGTATTATTATTTGTGGCTCTTCATAACTTACTGGAATTAGTTAAAATTTTCTATGAATGCTTCAAAAGATTTTTTTAAGTAAATGATCTAACTTCGATAAAATATGGCACTTAAATTACTGGTTTATGTTTAAATTAAAATGATATACATTTCTGTTAGACGCTATAAATCTTTCATGTCTTGAAGTTAAGTATTCGAATTTTCTCCTTCCTTGATACAGTAAATTTTCCATGTACCAGTCCACGGAAATTTACCTTGTTAATTTTTTTAAGAATCTTTTTTATCTGTTTAGGCTTATTGATTGGAAATGATTTTAAATATTTTATCATTTTGCAGTACTTATGAATTGAAGAGAAGGATTAAATATTGCACGCTTTTCAAAAAGTCCAAAACTAATTGCTCTGACCTTCGTGGCGTTTATAGCTTTAGGCCTTTATTTTTTTCAAAATCATTTAGTAATTTTTAATTGATAAAGCTAATAATGCATTTCGTCATTTCTCATCTAATGTGAACATTTATTGTTATCACCATTCATCTTATCAAAATATTCAAACATTATTTGGGAAAAAATATTCCTGACAGCTAGATTTAGAATAAAATTAAAATTAAGTACATTTTTTCTTTCCTTCATATGAGAAAAATATATAAAGCCTGCAGGTAGTTTCGAGATGTAGCCTGTTACCAATTATTTTTATTTTTGCTTTTTGCTATTTTTGCAAATTCTTTGCAAAAAAAGACGTCAGTGGTGGGAAAGATAGGAGAAATTTTACCACGAGGGTTAAAATTCATCCATTTATAAGATTGTGATATACTTCGTTGCAATATTTCTTTGAAAAAAACAGTTGTGATTTTTCGTTTATTTTTGTTTTCGAACTTTCATACACATAACACACACATCTGTGTGCTATGTATATGTGTACGTGTGTATGTGTATGTGTGTATATGTGTGTATGTGTATGCGTGTATGTCTATGTGTGTATGTGTATGTGTGTATGTGTGTATGTGTATATGTGTATGTGTGTATGTGTGGTTTTTTTTTGTTTGCTTGTTGAGGCATTTATTCCTTAACAAACAGAAATATTAAAATTTCAACCTTTTAACAACTAAGCATGTGCTAAGAGCCTATACTGCTATGTTTGTTATGTTTACCCTCATAAACTAGGAGATATGATTTTTTTCATAATACGGCTGCTTGAAGGACAAAGAAAATAAAAGCAGTTTATTTCACCAAAAAACAATAACGTCAGTTCTCAAAAAAAATATCAAGCATTTGAAATCATACATCAATTTGAATTGAATTGCATATTTCCTACATTGATTTGTTTGCGTGCTGCAATTCATATATCTCATTAGTTTCGTTTTTTTGTAATTTAAGAAATTCTATAGATTTTGAAAAAAACGAAGCAAAAATTAGGAATAAGAATAGAATGATGTGAACTTTTGTTTTGAAACAATGTTTAGCATTAACTTCATTCAATTGATTTCAATAAAATTTTAATATCAAATATTTTCAGAGTCAGGCAATGCGTGTCGTACGAACAATCGGACAAGCATTTGAGGTATGCCATAAAGTAGCACAGGAGCAGATGCAAGAGAAGTACCAAGAGGATTCAGAAAGTAGTTGTAATGTAAGGGTTAAAAGTAAGTTTTCCTTTTTCCTTTGTTTTTGCTGGTTGAAAGTTATAAGTCCAAATAATATACCAAAATTTAATCATTAAAAAAATTTGCATTTGTTGTGAATAAAATTAATTGTTGGAGAAAAATTCGCTTTTTATTTTTACTTAACATTACATGTGTCTTCAATTAGCTCACATTATTGGATAAAGTAATTTGCTGCATGCAGCACTAGTTAGTTAAATTTACTTTGACTGTCTTCATTTTGCAACTTTGTTTTGTCAGCTAGCAGTTTGTTAAGAATTATCATAATCAAATATGAGAAATCCTGCCTTTTTTGATTTTAGGCTTTTGTGATTTAAAGTTGAGAGTTAACTACATTGGAACATCATTATATTAGAAACAAATGTTTTGCAAAATTTTACATTCAAGAAAGTGTTGTTATGCCATACATATTATAAATAAATTAATTTAACTGAGAAATATGCAAAAATTTCTCCGCAAAAATTGTGTTTATTAATTGTGTTTTTTATTAAAAAAAGATCGTTATACAAATTAATTAGTTTAGTAAATTTAATGAATTGATACCATAAATTTTTGCGTGCATTCTTATTATGAATAAATTAATTTAATGGAGGAAAAGGCTGAAAATTCTTAAAAACTCCCATGCGAATTAATATAATTTTTATTCAAATATTAGAAGTGGTAGTTAATTAAGCATCTTTCTCTCTTTCTCTTTCCCTCTGTTTTTTTTTCAAATTTTTTCAGAATTTCATTGCAAATCAATCTTGTATAATTATTTTACTTATACTCATTCATAAATCACCTGCAGTAAAGTTTCGGATCGGGTATTCGTCGTACATAATTCATTTATCAATCACAATTCAGTTATTTAAAAATATCAGCAAAACACATTAGTCTTTTTCTCACGTCACTGAGGAAGAAAATTTTTCTATGTCAAAATTTCCAACTATTTGCCCGTCCATTTTATTATATATCTTAAAGATAATTTCTATTTTTTCAAATATTTGCCAATTATTAAATTTCATGGCTAATGCTCAATTTTATTCCTTCTTTTTTTCCTTAGATTTTGATTGCAATGCTGCTGAGCTGTATTGTTGAATGATTATTGTGAGGATTAAATGAAAGACGGATTGGTTCGAATTATCGTGGCAGATATTTGAAGAATCGTTTTAGTTCATTATGTTCCAAATCGTTTATATTAAATATTCCGGGTCATCTTGATGGCTTGGAATAAGCACTGTGTACGATAAAAATTCATTGGAAAATAGTAAATCTGTCTTTTTTGTGCAAATATATCATACTTTTTAAATTCAATAGTTAGTTTGCAAACGGTTCCATAATTGAATTTCTGCGCTTCACAAAGAAATGATTAATAGAGGGCAGTTAAGATTACAGAAGGAAGTTCACCCTTTTAACGATGAATTCTGAAAAAAGATGGACGAGTGTTTTTGAAGGCAATTGGTGTCAGTCTATCTTCAGGTACTAGAAGTACTTAACACTGACTAAAAAAAGAATTTGTTTTCAAAATTATGCTCGGATGAGGAAAATTTTTTAAATTTAAATAAACTAGACAATGCTTTTTGATAAATTATGTAATTAAATTCAGGCCAAAAATTCCGCATTTGTTTAATTTATTTTTGTTAATTTTCACACTATTTGATACAAATGATTTTGCAAATTGACTGAAATCGTATTTTATTGATTTCAGTTTACTCATTAATTCCTACTTTAGTCAGAGAGACGGATGCAGTTAATTGAAAATAATGATTGATATGTATGCGACATATGCGCATCCAAGTGGTTGTTTTATTTGTCATGAAGTAACTATTCCTTCCCACTAATGTAATATGGATGTTAATATGTCTAAAGTGAAAAGTAAATGGCACACATCAAAGATGTCTTATCAAATTTCAACTTAATGTTAGCTTTGCTCTTTTCCACGAAACGCTGCTGACATTTTCAAAGATCAGTTTACAAAAACGCTTTTCTTAAAAAATTTGTAACATTCCAAACATTTCATCTTTTTGCTCTTCTATTCTTCAATTCTGTTTCTAATCCAGTTATCAAGAATAGATCCAATCCAGAAACTTCGTCTTCTTCATTAGCATCAATCCCAGGCAAAATGCTCTACATGTTTATATCAGTACGGTTTTTTATTTTTTACATTATCATTATTTTTTATTTGGCGGCATAAAATTCTTGAAAATATGTCGCATAATACGTTTATATGTGAAAAGAAATATTTAGCGAAAAGAAATATTTAATATGTTTATATGCGAAAAGTTTAAGAAAAGAAATGTTTAGCGAAAAGAAATATTTAGAAAAAAATCTATAGTTTCAATGTTTTTTGAAATCAGGAATCTGAATTGTTGGATGAAAAAACATTCAGGTATCCGCGATTTCATAGTATCAAGTTTTCTAATAAATTATCCATCCAAAAATTTGCTGCAAAAAAAAACTACCCGACTTAAAAATATCGTGATATAGAGATCTGGCTCCAAAAAACAGAAAGATTGGATCGACCATCATCCACCACATTCTCTCAGAAAGTTGGATTCGTTTCCCATCGGGAATGCCAAGGATGGTGATACTGATGCAAAAGATACTAAATTACATCAAATGATTTTACGAACAGGACGCGAACTTTCTTTTGCATCAGTAATGAAAAAGGATAACCTGGCAAGTAAGTGAAGAGTCCGAAATTCTTTTAAAGACTTCAGTGCATCCCATTTTGTCAATACTATGACGTCATTTTATCAGAAGACAGTGTGTCCAATAGATGTGAAATTCATGAAGAAGAGCTAAATTTTCTCCATTATTTAATAAAAAAGAAGGAAGAGAGAGAGAAAGAAAGAAAGAATCCATAAATCCTTATAATATATGTATTTTTCTCAATGAACTATTAGTAATTATTTTATTCTTTTTTGCGAGAGAACTTATTGTTTCAATTAAACTAACTGGTGATTAAACCAATTAGTAATGGAAATGGATCTATTTGATATCTAGCGATCTAACAAAGTTATACGCTGGAATATCTTTCACAGCAATTATGTAAACTTAACAATTGCTTTTTGTGACATTTCATTTTTTGCTCCTCTCTTCCCTTTTTTCGTACAATTTATTGTTTCCGTCTCAGCATGCTTTATTAATTTCTAAGTTATTTTGAAATAAAGAAAAATAACAAACCTTTTTTTAATTCTTTGAAGCTCTGACTTTGTCCTGTTAGCTTCGAAGAAGTGCTACACAATTCTCTAACAATCGTCAGATGGTATTCGAAAGCATTGATTGAAGTGTAAAAAGCAACTGAAGATCTGTCGGATATACATGATGAATTGGCTTATCATCATTTTAACTTACTTAATTTATTAGATGTCTTTACAAATAATTGAAACCTACAGTAAATTTTTGAAAAAATTAGCAAACTTAGCATCTCTTGGTGAAGCTCATAAAAATAGTTAGGCTTCAAGTAAATAATTAAGTTAAATCACAGTAATTCTAAGGATAAGCAGCAGCAGAATAAAGTTTTATGAAAAGTCATTCTTATCATAGGAAAAAAATTCCAAATTTTGTGAAATATAATTTTTGAGAACAATAAAGGCAGTTATTTTTATGATAATATCAGTGAGCAATATGATATACATTACAGATTCACTCACAAGCACTGAAGGTGATCATGTTGAAGTGGAAGAAAAGCTAGCAAAAGTAAGCGAAGCTTCACATAGTCCATCATCAACGGATGATCCACAACCGGTTCCTACACCTGCTTACCTGCAAAAGCATCATCATTCCATAGTATTTTTGTTGTTGTTGTTGTTTATGGATTATTATATAAGTATTGATATTCAGATGA
>UPTC01000706.1:0-28947 GCA_900537255.1 Acanthocheilonema viteae | reverse complement strand
GGTCGCAAGATGCAAAGCATGAAAGAAGTGCATGAACTTTTTGGAAACTAAATTTAGTAAAATTTGTATTCTTTTTCTATTTTAATTTCAAGTTTTTCATTACTTTAAATCGCAAAGTCTTGTATGCTCGCTTTTTTGCACGGATTAATAAAAATATCTAAATCATTTATTGATTTATATCAATGTTCTTTTTAACAGCATACAAGCAATTTTCGCCGAAAGGTTCGCTAGGATTTGGCAAAGATTTTAAAGATCAAAACGCACGGTTAGTTTTCCATTTGATTTGTGTTTTGATATCTTAGTAAAAAACTTTGAATGCCGAATATGGTACGTCTTCCCTGCCAGTATAAGAGTTGTTCGAAGATTATAGGTTTAGGTTTTAGACGATAATTAAGAGAATGGGAGGAATGAATTCAATAAAGTGATTGTTTTGCAGTGGTATTATCATTGGTTTTGAAAATCTGCTAATAGAATTATTTTTCCAGACTATAGTTTTCTACTATTCTGAGACAGAAGGATAGCGTTATGAATTTCTTCATATGTCCATGTATTGCTATACTTTTGAATGTAATTTCTTAATTATGTTAGATTAGTTAGATAATGGCAGACATTTTTTTGAAATTTGTTCTAGTGTTATAAGATTTCGTGTTTTCAGTATCGATAGAAATCAACACATAATGAATCCGGCCGATATTGAAAGTCGTGCGTCGTATGCTTTATATTGTACGTTGTTATATTGTTACACATGTTAATTGTTGATTTTATACTTTGGTTGAATTGTTAATTTGTGTACGAAAGGTGACATATAATGTATAGTATAAAAATCATTGAGATATTTGATTATGCTTTGCACAAGAAACAAAATTGCATTAAAATTCAACAATTGCATAGGACCATGTCTCTTGCAGTGTTTTCTTGGCTTTATCAGGCGTAAAATATGCATTAGTAAACATGATGGTAACAGATAACAAATATCTTGTGCGGAATATTGCAGTTCTAATCGTAGGTTAACAGTTTCGTATCCATGATTGTCCAAAACATTGTGGGGGTTCGCGTGAAACTTGGTGAAAAAAATTTTCTGCATAAATCATATATTGTTTTTTAAAAGCTCGCATTCAGTTCTTTTCAGGTTCTTTTTCGTGAAAATTTTTTTATAAAATATACAAAGATGCACTTTTAAATTATAAATCTTTCACATTTTTTGGTGAGCTGATTAGTGATCAGATTTTTTCTACTCTTTGAAGTCAGTCATATTTTTATTCCATCCCAACTCATTTCAAATGCTCCGGTTGATGGGCCTTGGCCATTATCATAATTGTTAATGTAGACAGTTTACTGGAAGCTATGAAAATAATTGCTAAAATAATTATCTGTGGAAAGAAAATAATCTCTTGTTCAGAAAGCACTTCGCAGCTTTTAATATAAGACTCACGAAATACATAAAAATACACATAAAATTTATTCGTCTCATAATTTATAAATAAATCCATCCTATTGTAGATTTATCATTTAATATTTTTCTTTTTTTTTTCGAAATTTCTACTTCTTATTGCTGTGGTTGATATCTGGACCTGCTTAATTGAAGCTTTTGGAAATGTGCTGCTCAATTGCGCTCTGTCCACCCAATCCTTTAAGACCATCAACAAGCTTGAGAAGAAGATGTTCCGTAATAGACCGAGATCAAACTAATTTTACTCACTAAGATCAATCAAACAATATTGCAATGAAGTTGCATATTTGTTCGCCGCTAACTTCATCATTCTTCTGTTCTCTTACTTGTAGGTTATAAATTGGTTGCAACTTTTGCATTTTTTTCGAACTCATGAAATTTTGCACTATAATAAATAGCAGCAAGTTATGATTTCATTAGCTATTGATAACAACTTCTAGCAGTTAATAAGAGTGAATGTATAGTTGGGATGCCGATATTATTTGTGATTAGATTAGTACTGGAAGAATGAAGAAAAAAAGATAATAAATATCAAAAATTGTGATTATATCTTTTACTTTGTGATAATGTTGATAATGATACTACTGTAGCGACTTTCATGTTGCTATTAAAGTACTATTACTGTCAGGCTATGGAATAGAAAACAGGCTGCAGTAGAGAGGTAGGACTTTTTTTTTATTATTTGATGATAAAGTATTGTTTTTAATAAATTCTTTCTCTCATCTTTGACTCATTTGATACAATATATCTTATCGGGAAATCGTTATTTTCGGAATTGCCATATCGATGTTCATTAAAATTTAGCAAATTTTCTCGAAAAAGTTGCAGCAGCACTGCATTAAATTATTTATCAGAAACACTTACTATTTTCGACTCGTTCGGCATCATTTTCGGACTGTTTTTGAATTTCTTTGCCTGGCTGAGCCAAAGGCTCTTAAGTCAGATGAATGATGTAAGATATTTATTTTTGACATAATATAATTTCGTGGATATTTAATTGGTGGAAATTCCATCTCATTGGTAATCACCTGCGATTTCCATTTCAGATATTCATATATGCTGATGAAGTAGTGGACAATTCATATTCAGTGTTCATTTTTACTCCCTATATTTATTACTCCTTACTGAATCACAATCCAATTTTTCTCAACGTTTCAAATTTCCTCGCCCGTGACGTCACGTAGTATATTGCCAGGACTAAATATTGATGTCCATTCTTTGTCACTTTTATTCAAGCAAGCATAATTATTTCGTGTTTTGCGTCTGAAGAGAAGTTGAAAACTTTGCTTTAATAAACTGTGACAAAAATGTTTCAACTCAATTGAAAATTTTTAAATTGTCTGCTGTCGGTTTCTACAGCTATTCGGCAAATTTTGCGTACGAATGGTTTCTATTTCTTTCATCTTCTGAGAAATGATTGCCTTTTAAATAAAAGCCTCATATGTTTTTCTGCTTTCCATTTTACTACATGTTAATCAAAGAAGATTATATCGCTTTAAGACGAATGGATGACTGGGCTAATTACGGGGTCCTTATTTCAGTCCAAGAGTATGACGCTGTTCAAAATTTAAATTATGTTTTATATTGCTAATGTGACTCCAAAATCTATATTATTTAGATAAATAAGGCGCTGTTTCGTAAAATAAAGACACTTCGCAAATTGTTATATAGTTAAGCCAACTAATTACCACCAATAAACTAAGTGTGCAACTAATAAACCGATTAACACTGCTAATATTGTGGCATTGATGTGAGATGTATGATGGAACTATACAAATGGATGACATCGATCAACTGAGCGGAAGCTATTGGAATTCAAATTTAGAAGTGAACTATTTTATTCATAAACAAAATTTTGAAGTCTTTATGGTGTTGAATTATTCGATTAGTTTACTGCAAAAATTCATATATATACAAAAAAAATTTTGTTTTAAATAGTTTTTTAATAAATTAAATTTTTCATTCAAATTGTGTTTTGAAATCTAAATATGTTCAGGTATTGTGGATATTTTTATTAATGTCTTGATTTCTGGGTTTAGTTATCAGGAATTTCAATCTAGTATTTTTTTAAATTCGTTGTTTTTGAAGCTGAGCAAATTTGGAATCTCATAGTTTAAGAATTGTGTGGTTACAGACTGATTACACTCGACAGAGCAAAACAAGATATTTCAGCCTGGAAGTTGGCGATGTTAAATTTTATATTGATCCTATTGAGATGTCTAAAGTAATGCAAATTCTTTTGTAACTTACAATAAACTTTTATGAATTCTATTGAAACGAAAGAAAGGATGTAAAAAAATTGCTAAGATTGCTACGAAAAACAAATGATGAATCATTATATTGACACTGAGGTCAAATTTGACACATTAACCACTCTCTCAAAAATTAAAGAATTTAAAAGTTATTTCCAAATCTAACAAAAATTCCTTGAATAAAGCAAAATCTATCAGATAGAAAATATAAGATTTTTGCAAATTTCAGAAATCACTCTATTTCGAGCTCCTTACAACCAGTCATCATTTTGCGGAAGGAATCCGCGGTAGCAGTCGTTTACACGACAAGAGTGATGAAATTGCATGCATGCTGCAATCTATATGCCCTACAGTTTACAACATATATCCACGAATTATTCGAGGTATTAGTGATTAAGTTTATTTAAGAAATTGTTCAGAGATAGCGTGTTTTCACACAATTTAAACCATATGAATGAATTAAAGAACAAAAAAAGCGCTATCCTGTTAATGATATTTTTTCTTCCAGAAAAGGAATTTTTATATCACATTCTTAACTTGACTCTCAGGATTTTGCTATTGGTTTCAAGAATGTCAATCATTTCTGTAGAGCATGCAATTTCATTGCTCAAGAAATTCATTTTCAGTACAATCAATTCCAGCACTTGCCCGTCTGGCTGATAAATACGATTTGAAAACATTGCAGCTTTGTTGCGAGTACTTTGCACTGAGAGCAAATTTTCAAAAATATGGAAATAATGATTTAGTTAAATTACTTCAAACAGCAATTACGTATAATTACGAGTAAGTCAAAAATTTCCTCCAATTTGTATAGAATATTAGTTTGGAATTGAATATATTACATCAAAAATATCTTTCCATGTTTTTTTTTCTAAAATATCATTTTACTTTTTTTACTAGCTCAAAACTTCGAGAAAATCTCATCAATGAATTAATGAATCGCTCACAATTTCTCAACAATTCAGTGAACAATGAAATGACGAAGGAAATTTGCACTATCATCGTGTTTGTTAATTTTATT
Organism: Acanthocheilonema viteae; assembly: GCA_900537255.1. Lineage (NCBI taxonomy): Eukaryota > Metazoa > Nematoda > Chromadorea > Rhabditida > Onchocercidae > Acanthocheilonema > Acanthocheilonema viteae. The sequence continues at coordinate 24,224 of UPTC01000706.1, read as the reverse complement.
TCATGACACATCTGAAAACTCGTTCACCCACCTAATTAAATCAAATATCACTTGATTAAAATGATATTATATGATTATTAATGATAAATTTTCTAGAAAATATAGATTAAAACATAACTTTATGAATATACTCGGAGGTGTCTGTCACAGCTGTGGACAACAGAAATCTTTTAATCCCATTATTGAAAACTGCTGCTGTATGGTTAGTGCTTATTTCTGTAATTTATTCAATTATTATGATGATTACATGAATCAGTGACATTTCAGCATCTCTAACCGCTGATAGCAGCAAATATTGAGAGAAAGATGAGATTTTCAAGCATTTGTTTCCAATTTAGCAGTAGATCGTAACCATAATTAACCGTAGGTTAATCACTTTCTATAGCATGATATAAAGGTATACAATTCATACTGATGATTTATTCAATCGAATAATATAATTTTCTTGTGTTGCAGTGGATATGTAAACTGTGTAATTCAGTGTATTGTTTGAAGTGTAAATTGATGCCATGCATGGTAGAAGTAGAAGAGCATCTTAAAAATGCATTTGAAAAGTATGAAATAGAAGAATTGAGAAAAGAAATTGAATCGGAAATGATTGAAAAAGAAGCTCAATTACAGTGTTGGAATATTTCTGAAGCCACACGAAATATGTAAATGATAAATTCCATCTATCTTCTGAATAGTTCGGTCTATTTTATTGCGTTGTAATAATGTTTCCTATAATGTTTGTACCTAATTAATATCTAAAAACTTCAAAAATTGTACAATTGATAGAATTGTATTTGTTTTATTCTGGCTTATTCTTCTTTTAAAATGTTTGTAGATAGGAATTTCAATTAGAAAATGTTTAGATTTGTTGATAAAATCGGAATAATCCGAATAAAGATGTTGTTTGAGATGTAGAAATTCAGCTTTATAGTTGAGCAACATTTCACTTACGCTTTTAGAATAACAAATAGCTACTTAAATCATCGTTTTGCTAAAAGTTATCAGCAAAAACAACCACTTCTAAAAATGAAATTCTTTCCAATATGATTGAAAATTTCAAATTGTAGCATGTCTATGACGTAAATATTAATTAGTATTAATTGTCGATCAATGCAAAGCTGTAGTGTCTTTCAGAAATATTAAAAAAATAATGGTATGCTTAATTTAATTATTTTAACACATTATTATAATAGCCAACAGTGCTATGCTTAATTTAATTATTTAATACACTTGTCATATATAAATATTTTGTTTTTAATAATCCATTCATTATATCTTATTGTCTTTTATATTGAATTCTATTCTTTCCTATAACTTTTATTATCTCCATCGTTTAATTCAATATCATTATTCCCATCATCCATTATTTCCTATTGCAATTTTCACTTGCAATACCTTATTGCTAAACAATGATTGTACATTGCCCTATAAATGATCAACAGTAGTAAATGAAAGATAATACCTTTTCTAGCACAGTAAACAATTTCACTTTTACCATATGTTGCATGGATTATTCATAATCATTGATGTTAAAAAAGAAATAAACGGACTGTTATGAATCTTAGATAAATGATATCATCCGATAAAATAGCATATCTCAGGTACCAATCTTTCTACAACTGTATTTAAGAAATAAAAGCTTTAGGTTAAACGACTTAACTGACTAGAAGATATAATATGGAAAAATGGGGAATGGGACTAAAATTTGCATTATTCTTCAATGCTTCTGGTGTTGAACCAAAACGATATTGGTATGGTCAGTCTTACAAGCTAATGGTATTACCAGTCTTTTTACCCTCGGGAGTTTCCTGTGAGACATATATGCCGGTCATCCTGGAACATTTCACGGCTGAATGAGTAGAGACCGAAATTTCGGAAACAGAAAATTTAGCTAATAGTGCTAAAAGTATATAGTCTATAGAGAGAAAAATATTTCTTTTCTGAGTATCAGAGAGAATTAGACAAAGATAAACATTCTTATCATTTCATTCTCGATAGGGATAAAGATGTGGCAGAATTTCCCAATAAGCGGGGAAGGAATGATCTTATGCGAGTGTTCATCTTAAAGTCTTTTTCAGGACAGATTGACACTGTAGTTAGTGGTAATTAAATGATTATCTTTTTGTAGTAAACCGAAGTTGGTCAACATAAGATTTAGATATTACCAGTAAGGGACACTTAAGTGATGTACAAAACAGAATGTCCATTCTATAGAAGTTGTGGAAATATATACTTTAAAACACCGATTTGTCTGGAAAATCGAAACGTTTTCAGATTAGGGGTTGACACAATGACAGACGAAATTCGAGGATGGTTATATGGATGGCTTGGGAAAAAAAAACTTGGTATACCATCATATAACACAATACTGTTGGAAAATCGTGGTGGAAAAATGCGCTTCAGATGTGAATTGCGTATACAAGGTTTTACAAATTTATTTCCTATAATTTTTCCTCCAAAAACACTCAATTTACCTTGTTGACGGATGCATGACAATACACATTAACAAAGTGCAATATGGTATAAAATAATTGTTGATTGAAATTTGTTAGATATATATGTAAGGTGTTTGTTTAATGTTCAGAAGAAATCATTAATGCAACATTTTCAGGGCAACCTCATGTAGGATTAGGGATCTCGGCGAATAAAAAAGATGCTGCTACTAATGCTGCTCGGGATTTTGCGCAGTTCCTTATTCGACAAAAATTACTGGATCCACTGGAGCTTCCGAAACCTACGGTTTTTTTATTTCCTTTATATCCATAATTAAATTAGGTGTTATATCATGATCGATCTGTGCATTTAATGCAATACTAAATATCTCATTGAATTTGACTTCTGTTTATGCTGTACAGTGTTTGTTTAACATATGTTAAATTTTTGTGATTCTTAATTTTGTAATCTTCGTATGTCTGAAAGTTATGTTGCAACGCATAGCAAAAAACACTGTTTTTTTTGTGAATTAATAACCAGTCATACTAATGATATATTTGATACAAATTTGTTTCAGTAGTAATGGGTTTTTTCCCTTCTTTCGGTCTTTTTATAAAAAAAAAGTTATTTTAGGCAGGAATGTTGGAGACAGCAAATGAGGATTCATTTAGCGGGGACAGTACACCAGAAGGTAGCAGTTTATTGAACTGTAGAAAGGCAGAAAAAAGTAGCAGCGAAACAGTTGATGTTGCAGTAAATATGCAGTTTCTTCCGTCATCGAAGATTGAAACAGAACATCAATGTTATATTGAGCAAAAAGCAGAAGAGATTACGCTAGTTAGTTTTCTTTGATTAATTAGCTCTTGCCAAATAGAAAAAAGTTTTTTTATCAATGCAATGATTTTTCCCAATGGCCGATATTGCGAGCACTAAACCAATATTCGTTATTTAGTTTTGAAGATCCATAATTTGTTTTGTTTTTTAAATGCTTTGTGCATGGTTATTAAAAATATCGTGCAGCTGAATGATATTCGTGATATTACACTAAGTTTTAGTAAAGCAACGTTGTTTACTTTTACAGATTCAAGTTTCAAGTATTGCGGAGTGATTTGTCCTTGAATACTGCAAAAGTAGGTACGGTAAGCTTAGTCTTTAGCATAGACATAATCTTGAGTTATTATCAAAAAATCTCAAAAATATTATTTTTAGTCCGAACCAGTCGATTTGCGAGCAGATATACATGGAGGATGGACGGCTGACAATAGCAAGATGCGTTTAAATGAATTTGTGCAAAAAATCAAACAACCGCCGTTGAAATATGATATCCGCTCTGCTGGCACCCATAACTCCAGGTAAAATTTGCTGTCTGTTAGAAAATCAGGTTCCTTATGTCTAATTTGAATCGTAGCATTTTCATTCTTGAGACGTTGCCTTCTTGCTTATGATTAGAGAAGGATATTAGTAAAAGCAAATTTTAGATATTTTTTGTTCTTACGGGAGGCCACGTGTTCAAACTGTATGTGGAATCTGCCTTCATTCAAAATATATTTGCACAGTTTTACTTTATCCCATTACTTCAGTTCAGTTTTTATAGTTTTTGGGAAACGTCTATTTCTGCATTTTTGTTGGATGAATCTGAAGGATTGAATTCCCTATTAAATACAAAGTCTCGGAATTCTTCCATGTTCATTTGAACTAAACCATGAATCATATATCTTTTACTGGTTTTGTTGCAGAATCAGTAAAAGAAGTAATATAGATCAACTGTCATTTCAAGCATCACTGTTTCAGAATTTTTGTTGCGGAAGTGTCACTCTTCGTCCCGGAAGTGCGGCACAGTGAGTAGTAATTAATTTCATTTCAGATATATAATTTTTAAACGGATGTACAAGTCGTTACGAAGATTTTTGGTTCACTTCTACATATATAATACTATGAATTCATTCAAAAACTATTAAAAGATTTAGTGTGAGTCAGAGAATTTATAAGAGAGAGACGATACTGAGAAAAAGACGTCATCTGAATAAAATATAAGCACTGTTTTTTTAATTTATTGTCTTCTTTTTCAAAAAAATTTTGGAAGTTTGCCGGCTTGTATCTTACCTATTTGTTACTTTGTGAACTATATAAAAAATTTTGCTAATTCACTTATTAAATTTGTTTAAACTACATTTTGGATTGTCTTTTGTTTTATGCTTTTTCATGGGATTCATTTGTTGTTTTCCCTTTTGAAAAAGCAAAAAATTTATAGAACTTAAATTCATACTGCAAATGTATATGTCGTAGGTACTTAATTGCAAATCTTAATTGCAAATCAGATTTGATAGATAATGTGACAGTAGTTTTATGGAACTGCCTCTTTTTCATATTTTTAAAGTTGTGAAAAGACATAGTGTATTGTTAACCGTTCACTCATGGATGGGAAGAAAGATTGAAAGATTGTTTTCAAGCATAATTTTTTTACATTACTTCTATTATATTTTGAATAACGGTTTCGCAAAGGAATTATGTGCAAAATTCTATTGTTAATTAAATGAATTTAATTTCATGTTTTCCAGCATTTTCGGCAAAAGCAGAAGGATCAACGAAGAAAACTGCTGAATCGACTTGTGCGCTTTCTTTAATGCGTCAGTTGTTTCATAATAAGTTAGTTGGTGCTTACACTGGTCGAAAGAAGAAAAAAACAGCGGGAAATGTAGGTTTAAATGAAACAATTGTCTAGCTACATTTTTTTTTGTACTAATAAAACGATTTCCGCACAATAGATGGATGCAAAAAAAGATAGTTTAGAATCCAAAGTGACTGTTCTGAAGTAAAAATTAATTATGGGTAAGAAAAATATCAAAAATGTTTGGTAATCAATATTTCTCCCTTGCTTCCGCCGAGGATTCGCTTTTTAAGTTTATGAATTGTCAACTTTGATTGTCATTTTGTTTTCAGTTACCAGACATCCCGGTTATTGTAAGTGATGAACTTTCTGAGGAAATAGCTCGTTATCTTGCACTGGTTGGTATTAATGAAGTACAGCCTTCATTAGAAGCTTCAGTTTCTAAACCAGTTTCGTTGTTAGTTACGCAAAAATTGAATCAATTTGAGCCATCACAACCTGTCTCTGATGGTTTTATATCGTGGTGTCCCGCACTGCAAAATTGGAATCCATGGAAGTCATCAAATATCGATGAATCTCCACTTGCTTTCGTATGTTATTTTTAGACACAGTTTGATGAAAATTTTTTCATTGTCGATACGATATCAATTGCTATTGATATTGGGAAATTCATTGAATTATTCAAAATTGCAGACATTACGTCAAACTGGCCTTCATTTGATTAGCTGCACTGTCACTGTTTGAACGGTAGCATAGCATAGAAATACGCTGTTTTATCGCTACACTTGTTTCCTTATATTAATCGCCAAGTAGTTTTCCTTTACTGACAAACGGATTTTTCATTACGCTCATTTTTAAAGACTTGCCTTTGTTGTTGCTTTTTTAGAATATAATTTAGAAATCAAAACAAAAATTTTTTGCTTTCTAGATTATATTATTTCAGCATTAGGCAACCATTTATTTATTCTTAAGACACTGCCTCATGCCGTTGATCTCGTTAAGTTTTCAGATGTCTCTTGATGCAATAAGTGCTGAGTTGCTAGAAGCGGAAAAAAAACGGATGATTTCATCAAGTATAAAAGCTCAACGAGAATCATTACCTGTATATCGGTATCGCGATCAATTAATTGATATGATTGCAACTAATTCAGTTACAATAGTGAAGGGTGAAACAGGTTGCGGAAAATCTACTCAGGTACTGCTTCTTTGTATTTATCGACAGAATGAATTGTTGTTTATTATTGACATTAGAGTTTAATTTCCAGTTTGCAAAGCTGTATGATTTTAATGGCAAGGTTTTGCTACAGAGATAGTTTTGTGCAAAAGTATCGGAACCTTCGGTCTTTTTTGTTCTTTTGTTTTTACGTAACAGAACAAATAATAAAAACATATTACATAACAGATGACTTAGCTTGAAATTTAGTAAATCATTTAATAACTTTGTTGATAAAATCAAGCGTCTTTGCTATTGGTTCCTAAGTCATCTGTTACGTAATATGTTTTTACTTGTTCCGTTCTTCTACTTTGTTAATACGTATTTCCATCTTTTTTATCAACTGAAATTTTTAAAAATTTTAGGTTTGTCAGTATCTGCTAGAACACTATATAAACAGTTGTCGTGGTGCGGAATTCGCTGCATTTGTTACTCAACCGCGAAGGATCAGTGCCATAACGTTAGCTGAGCGCATTGCTGATGAACGTGGGGAGCAACTGGGAGTGTCAGTCGGATACGCTGTCAGGTGCTTTCAGATAATTTCTTGTAACTGCAAGCAGTAAAATAGTTTATGAAAGTTTTTTTTTATTGTATTAGTATTTTCTAGAAATAAAGGAAGTAGAAGGCTTACTTTACAGGCTTTAGTAGCACGGAATAATTTGCTGTCTCACTGTGTTATAGTTTCAATTTATATTTGTAAGACTTTATCATTACCACAAATTTAATCACTTTGTTAATGCCCAAGATGTTGTCAACTTACCAATATTGATTTTAATAGCTAAAAGCAGCAAAAAGATTAAGCGGAAATGTCTTGCAGATTTGATTCACTTTACCCTCGACCGTATGGATCATTGATGTTTGTCACTGTTGGTTTACTGTTGAAAAGATTGGAATCAGACTTGCGTGGAATAAGCCATATTATTGTTGATGAAATTCATGAGCGAGATATTAATGTAAGACTGATATTTTAAAATTTTATCATCATGAGTTATAATATATCGCGGTTTACTGAAAGATTTTATCATTTCGTCAGTTGATTGACACTTCTGGATTCTTGTTCATCTTTCATTTTTCTATTTTTCAGTTTTCTTCTCTTACATGCAGTCTAACTCATAAAGTACTCTGACTAAATTTCTGTGAAAGAAGGAATGGATTGGAAGATATTGTACACATCGGTTGTAATTCCTGCTAATTGAATTTTATTTTGAAAGTTGACGCTCTATTTTTTTGTCTCATGAACATGCAGTGAAGAAAAAGAAAATACAGCAATAGATAAAACTGCATTTATTTGCTAAACTTCTGGTCGCTGGGTGCTTATTATGGTTCTTTTAGTTTAGTTTATTCCATAATTTCTTATAAAATTTTTTTCCTCATCGTTTAAGCATGCTGATTTTCAGACAGACTTCATTATGATTGTGTTACGCGATATGGTAAATATGTATTCCGGTTTAAGAGTTATTTTAATGTCTGCAACCGTCGATTTGACTCTTTTTACTAATTATTTTGGCAACTGCTCAGTGATTTTACTAGAAGGACGAAATTTCCCCGTTCAACGTATGTTAAGTTTTTGCTGATGAAGTCTGCTATATTGTGAAATTATTGCATATGAAGCTGTTTGACTTGGTAATTTACAAACATCTAATACGAAAGTTTATATGACGGAAAAGACGGAATGAAAATTTCCATTGGGAAATTTCTTCTTTGACAAGTGTCAGATTACCTAACATGTTCTGTTTTTCATATTATTACATGGGTGTAAAAAGTTTTAAAGAGTATGCGCGAGCATTTCTCAATTGGAGGGAGTTTTTCTAGCCGTATATATAAGTTAAAATTTGAAATGTTTATTGATTTTTCTTCAGACTATTTCTTGGAAGATATTGTACAGATGACTCATTTTTTGCCACCAGCTAGTGAATTGAGACAAAACAAAGATTATGACGATGAAGGGGAAGAATTTACAGAAGAGGTGTTATTTTCTTCAAATTTTAATTTTGAATGTTTCAGTTCATTAGAGTTTGAATATGGGTAAAACTTTTCAGACACAAAATCTCAACTTGGTTGTTAGTGAGGAATATGGCTTGAACACAAAGCTAGCCATGAGTCAACTTTCAGAAAAAGAAATATCGTTCGAGCTTATCGAGGTTGTAATCATTTCGAAATCATTGCATAGATGGATTCTTTTACTTTTTCCATATTTTTAACTTACTCCTTTTCTTGGAAATGTAGTTTTTGCACAGTGAATTTATATTTCAGAAGCTAGAATTCTAAACTTGTTATAAACACTGCGATGTAGCGTCTGTTTAGCTATGTGAGATCTTCACATTCTTCATTTCTCTCCATAGTTTGGTTTATAACGTCGTGGACGTGAAATTTTAGGAATTAGTAACTTATAAAGAGTGGTCAATTAATGATAGAATTAAGTGGCAACAAATCAGATGCTGCTGATGTGAAATGATTCTTTTGTAACCGATCAAAAAATGTTAAATCATGCAAACTGCAGGCACTTTTGAATCACATCGTAAGCAAAGATGAAGAGGGTGCTGTTCTAATTTTCTTACCAGGATGGCATATCATCCAACTTTTGCTCAGTTTTTTGAAATCACATCCCATGTTCAGTAACGAATCACAGTTTGTTATTCTCCCACTTCATTCACAGTTGACTGGCCAGGAACAACGAAGAGTATTTGAAAATTATTCATCCGACGTCAGAAAAGTTGTTTTGCTTTTTTTAAAAAACTGACAACTGGAATTTATTATGTATGCAAGCATTAATGACATTTTCGAGGTTCAGTGGAGCTCTGAGAATTGGTGGGTAGTTTTTGGAAAATTGTCTTCTCAGTCGTTTAATAGTTTCAAATTTAAATCTAGCATCAATTCCTGATTCATTTCATAATCTTAAATTTTATGTATTATCCAAACTGTTCCATCTTTTGATATTCAGATTATCCTGTCAACAAATATTGCGGAAACCAACATTACAATCGATGATGTTGTCTACGTAATCGATAGTTGCAAGTGAATTCTAGTTTTAATAAAATTCGTCCAGCTTACCAGATCTTACAGTATTGATAGAATCATTTGCACTTTTTAATTTTTTTTTTGTAAGGAAAAAGAACTCAAAGCCTCTAAAATTTTAAGTGATTTTCACTTGTAGGTATTTCATTTCTTTTTACACTAATATTTTATCCTGCATGCTTTAAATTCGGTTGCTGAAGTACTCAGAGAAAGTTTCTGTATTTAACTTTATAGCGTCGTGCTCGTTATTTCAGAGTTAAGGAGAAAATGTATACTTCATACAACAACATGGTTCACTATGCAACAGTTTGGGCATCTCGTACCAGTATCGTACAACGAAGAGGACGAGCAGGACGTGTTCGTAAAGGCTTCTGTTTTCATTTATGCTCCAAAAGTCGATATGAAGCGTGGGTTGTTTTCTTTCATTTGTCACCTTATTTGATTTATGTCTAATTTATTTCGCTTGTGTGCACTTCTTGTTGCCTTAAATCCGTTTCTTTTTTTTTATAACAAGTCTTTAAATTTCATATTAGCTCTTCCACTTTTTAAATCTGAAATAATAATCATCCATCTGTTTCAGTGACTTGGCTTTTATAGCACTTTGTCAGCACACAATTCTTTCTTTTCAAATATTACCACAAAGTTGTTATTGAATAAGCACAAAAAATAAGTCAGAAGCTTTGTGAACTGTTGCTCTTTTAATTGGTTTTTATTGTAAAGGCTAGATGAATATCGCGCGGCGGAAATGCTGAGAACTCCACTGCATGAAATTGTGTTGACAATTAAACTAATTGGATTAGGCTCAGTTAGTGATTTTCTGGCCAAAGCGATCGAGGCACCATCAATCGATTCTGTTGTTGAAGCTGAGGTGCTTCTTCGGGGTTGGTTATTTGAACGAAAAAATTTAAATCAATGTATGTAATGTGGAGTCGTTGCAATTTACGGAACGAATTAATTTCGTTTGCAACCTTTTATCCTATTTATTAATTATTTAAAACCTCTTTTTGCAGAAATGTCAGCTTTGGATTCAAACGGTGAATTAACAGAACTTGGTCGTATTTTAGCTCGACTTCCTATTGAACCAGTACTTGGCAAAACTCTTATTCTTGCTACTGCATGCGGGTAGATTTAATTTGTTTCTGCATTATCTAACATTGATTTCTAGTTCTCAGCGAGATTAGGGAAAGCAGTAAAGGAATATTTCTGTACTAGTTTGTAGGTTGGATTCGTATTTGTTTTTATTATAATGATAGGAAAATGTCTGCTTTGTGAATTTTATAAAGTATTAAATAATTTTCTAATATTTATTTTTGCTAATCATAGTGGATTCATTCGAAGACATACTTTTTTTTCACCGTAAATAAAGTTTCTTGAGATTTCAGTATTGGAGAATTATTAGCGACAATATCTGCAGCGTCATCATTTGCAGCACCGTATATACCACCTGATCGAACTACTTCAAAACTGACTTTCCAACAGCGTTCATTTTCTGGAAGTCGCTTTTCGGATCATATTGCACTTATATGTGTCTATAACAAGTGGCGTGAAGCATTTGATCAGGATCCAATAGCAGAAAAAAATATTTGTGATTGGTTTTCTTTGAATTCTACGGTATTACGAATGATTAGGTATCTTTTTTTTTCGTAATACACCAGAATAAAATGCATATTTCATAGAAATGATCGTAGCTTTTTAGAAATTATGAGATTTATATTTAGAAATTATGAGATATGAAACAACTGCATGCAAATTTACTCTTTTTAGGATTGCTAAGCAGCAATTAACTGATACACTGATCTCATCTGGTTTTTCTGAATCACTCTTTATTCCATTAGATGTATCCAATACAGGACCGGATTCAAATCTCGACCTCATACTTTCATTATTGGTTTATGGTAATATTGTATGGTTTTGTTTTTAATTGAACTTGAATTGGTCTTTGAAACAATTTAAACATTTCTTCCCGAAAGTTATATTGGAAGGGCGAATGATATCAGCTAGCAAATTATGAAGTTTCTGTGGAGACGTAAAAAGCTTAAGCATTATGATTCTTGATCACTTTTTTCATCTTTTTATACAAAATCTGAAGGAGATGTTTTTTATTATATGCAAATTTCTTGCGTCAAGAAATAAAATTTTAAACAAAGATTTTTGTTATTAATGAGTAGTTTTGCAAAAGTAACTTGAAAATTGCAGTACGAAGCAATGAAAATTTTTTCAGCTTTGTGATAAGTTGATATTACATTAAAAATTGCGAACATAATACCGCTTTAGTTACTTCAAAAAACTCCAATTTTATTTTTTACAGCCCAATTTTACTGAAAGATACTAAGAAAAGCACAGCCATGCAATGTACATTATGACATGGCAGTACTAAATTATTATTCCACATGAAATTCACCATAATTTTCATAAAAAAAAGGAAAAAAGCGAAATAGAATATTTCTAGTGAACCAAAGAATCGGGTTGGGAAAGTAGACTGAGCTCAGTTCCATTTCTTCCTTTTTTCCAGGAAGAACACAAATTAAAATCGATGAGTTTTAGCTTTGTATCCAAATATTTGTCACTATCGAGATAAACGACGTGTTTATACACTGGAACAAGCGACAGCTTTGATGAGCAAACAGTCCGTGAACGAACCATTTTATACTTCGGATACTATTAAATTTCCATCGCCCTTGTTTGTTTTTTCGGAAAAAGTTAGTGTTTTTTCTTTTCTATAAAAGCTGGAATAAGTTTTTTTGAAAGCAAGTAATAGAGGTTTCAAAATGGAAACTTTCTGCAGTATAATGGAAAATAATTTTGACTGGAATTGATTTGAAAATTATTATAAAGTGCAAAATAATGGAAATGACTCTTTTCAGCTTCGTACTAAAGTGATATCATGTAAACAAATTTCGAACATAACTCCACTTCAATTACTTCTTTTTGGAAGCCGGAAAGTGGAGTATCATGGGAATAATATTATTAAATTAGATAACATGTAAATTTAGTATCCATTTTACTTTTTGCATTACTTATTTTTCAAATAATTTATCAAAAAAAAATTAAATAATAAATAATATTAAAGTTGTCATCTTTACTTTTCTTTTCTCATTATATTCATTCTTGTTTCTCTTTTTTCAGGATTCCCCTAAAAATGAATGTGCAAGCTGCGGCTCGAATTGTAGCTTTGCGACCATGTATTGAAGCGCTTATTGTACGAACTTGTTTGAATCCAGAAGCCACAAATAAAGTTCGTGAGGATGATAATAAGCTACTTAAAATTCTAAAGCAGATATCGTCACCTTTTAGTTGGTTGCCAAATGAAAAAGTCACTGAAATACAGCAGCAGGAGTATGCTGGTGTTGAAGCAATTTCTCGTTCGAATTACATCAAAGGGTACTTTTTAGAATAATTTAAAGTTGCATTCATATAAAACATAAATTTACAACTAGACAACACTTTATTTTTGAAGTGATTAAATTTTAATTTTAATTGCTTATTCATAATTTAAATATATGAACTTATATTAGTGTTTCAAAATGTCCAACTAGTATTTATAATCTACCTCATTTTAAAAAGGATTAAAATTATATCCATATACAAAATAAACCTTATTAGTATGATTTTTTTGCACTGACTCTTGTTTTATCCTAGATCACAACTCTTAAAACAGATAAGTTAAGACTTTTCCAAATCTTCTACATTGACAATGACCTTTATTATTAAATATAGCTTTTTGTGATAAATACAAACTCTCACTTTAATATCTTGAATGAAATATTTTCACAAATTCAGAATTTTAAGATTTTAATTTTGTGAAATTATACGAATTTTCGAAACTAGTATCTCTTGCTTTTCTCTATCGCATTCTCTTTATATAGATTGATTCTTTCTATGAAGACTTAGCACAATTTGATTTCGTTTTAGGAGTCGAAACAGTGCTGATGGCATGACACCGAATATGAGAGGGAATAGAAGGGGAATGAGAAGAGGTCAAAGATGTGGCCCTGTTGGTACTTTTGGAAATGACGGGATAGGATATCAAAGTTATGAGAGAACAGGACTGAGAAGAAATGCTTGCAGTCGTGCTTATTCTCCGTCTCAGAGTTGGTTTAGAGAAACCAACCTAGGATGTTCCTATAATGTTGGTGGTTATGCCACCATCAAAAATAGCAGAGGACGTTTTAGTAGTTTCCGCGGAAGAAATAGAACTGATAGGTGTCACTCTTCGTTTAACTTTGGAACTGCTCAAAACAAAGGTTTTTGCTCTTGTGTGGGTGAGAACAATATGCATGCCGAAGACTTGTTGTCGGATTATGTCAGTAAGTTTTTTGGTGAAGCTTTTGTTTATTTGAAGTTCAATTCCACAAATTTGAGATGTATTTTACCGGCAGATTTTTCATCTAATTGGATTTGAATTCTAACGATGCATGTATTTTAAGTGCACAATAATAAGTCCAGAAGTGACAATTTAATGTATAGTAGAGTATAGGGAAGTATGATACAAGATGATCAACTATTCAACATACTTATTGATTGATGATTAATTAATTTATTTAAATGAGTGATAAGTTGCGATTAACCTGTGGTCCGAATCTCAGTTTTCTCAGTTTAATATAATAATTGTTAATTTACAAGTTTTCATGTCTGTCATCATAATTGTAGACCATTTAGTATCACCAGTTTCTGGATATTTTTATTGTTCACTTCGTACCGGATTATTTCTCCAACTTTGTCATTTGTCGTCCGATTGTTTAGTTTGTGAAATCAAAATGTAAATATGAGAAATATATGTATTTTAAATCTTATTCGAAATTATAGATAATCGTTCGGAAAATGGCATGGTTCGTTCGGGAGTGAATTGGGATATTACACCTATGAAACGTGCTCGAACTGGTTGTGGAGGAGAAGTACCTCTATAATTCGGCTGGTGGACCAATATTACAGTCTTTGCTTAATACAACAGAGCATCCTTCGGTCAGTATACATTGTCAAGAACATGTTGATCCTCCTGATGTTATCAATGAGGAGAAGTTTAGATATCAGTGGAAAAATATTGATAGAGGCGGTAAGTATGGAAATTTCTAAGGTTCACTCTATTTTCTTCATCATATTAATATGTTAAACTATGTTTTATGTAGGTAAAATTTGAAATTTCATGCATTGTTCGGAATCTTTCCGGTAAAATTTATGTAGAAATTGTTGAAATGTTATTCAATAATAGTTTTGCAAGAAAGAGAGATATTGTTTTTGTTTTATTTTTCACCTTTTTATAAAATATGTTCATTGTTTCATTAAATCCAACCTGAACATCGTATTATATTGAAGAATTAGCTAACTTTCATTTTATCGAAGTAGATGTGATATATTTATGAAACCGCATGCAATAAACTAAAGCTAGCCGTTTTAATTGCTAAAATTCTAGTAAAAAGTGAAAATGAAACTTTTCAACGCCTCGTATTTTAAGCTTTATCTATAGTTTTTCTGGCACTCCATTAGAGTCTTTTGTATTGGGCATCCAACTATTCTCGGTCGCAATAATAATTTGTCACTTCTATTCTAATAATTCTGCTCTACCATCATTTTATAGTTTACTGTTTTTACAGTGAAATTTGATCTCATTAAGAAAAATACTTTCTGCAATGCAACATTTGCGATGCTTTTTATGTCTTTGATAACTGCCCAGGAGAAGATTTTTATGAAATCCCGTCTTGAATTACCAAGTCCACTGAGAGGAATTTTCGATAAAACTAATATTATTTTCTGCATTTTTAGTTCATGCTTAGTTTATTTGTGCTTTCAGATTTGTTGAATTTCGCAAACTTTCATTGTTAACAAACTTTCTAAAAACATCTGGCTTAATTACATAAATAAAGATGATAACTGATGGCCTTTTTAATCACGCAACACAAAATTTTCCGAAATAATGGCAAGAGCATTTGCATGAATTTTGAAATTATCCAGCTTGCATTATTACTGTTTTCGTAGATTTATCGGAATTCGGAAGCCATAAATTTCAAAAATTTTCCAGTGCATTTAAAACTGGATGCTGAAGTGCATTGCTATAAACTGAGATCAAAATGTTTACTTAATTAGCAATGAATCATGGAAATTATATTTACACCCAAAATTCATTGATTATTTTGCATATATGCTCATTTATTGATCTTCATTGCTGTACATAAAAGAATGTTTTGGTATTTGTTGAAATATTTCATAACAATAAATTAGCATGAAACGATTGCTTATATTAACATTTTCTCTAGTTCTAACTATTGGCGTTAAGGCGAATATTGAGAGTAATGTTTGGAGATTAGTGGATGCCGTTTATCCGAAGGTGTTTTATGTTATCAGTTTCTGGTTTGATTCATGTTACAATTCGAAAATTCTGACTCGTTCATTCACAATTTATCAGTTTGAAAATATGGCATTTTTGATCTTTTCAGTATAGATAAAGCAAATACAGTAATTTGCATAATAAAGATGAAATGATTTAATGCGTCAAAAAATTAACATATTTTGCTTTAATAGATTAACAGATACAAAGTTCGAAAGAAATAAACAGATAAAAAGCTCGACAAATTTGCACTCATAGATCTACATACAACATCAGATTTAAATTTCATGAAGATATTTGAAGATAGTTTTTTTCTTTAAAATTGATTAGTTCAAGGAGAAGGATCAATCTTATCAGGAACTTAAGATTGATTACTGTTCGCAAAGTTATTCTACTATCCATTCTACTATTCTACTATTTAGTCTACTGTTTGAATTATATGCAAATGAAAAGTTGAATTCTTGGTCCATTAGTTAATAAGTAGGCTTGTAAATCGGTGTATGATTCCCGCATCCCAAAGTTTTTTTCCTTAAATTCCAAACATATATGGGAAAGATAAGAGATGATCCTTTCATTTTGACAACCATATGTTTATTTATCTTTCGCTACTGATCATTTTATATTAATTTTACTTTGCGATATGAATTTTAGACGGAACATTTACGAAAATGTGGAGCAGAGATTGAAATTAATTTAACATTTAAGCGATTGATTATTCACAATAATATTATTCTTTGTGGTGAATCTAAATTTTTCCAATATAAAAGATTGCTGAGAAATAATTTGGTTTGAAGCTCTTTGTTATATTCTTTGAAATTTCACAAGATTTTCTTAAATTTCTCTACAATTCAGTGGAATTATATATGAATTTTTTAGTGGTAAAATGAAAACAATTTTGAACGAACAATATAGCATTAGTACGATGTGGACATGGAAATTTCACTTTTTTCTTCAAATTCTTAACAGTTTATAGATTTGCATGTTTTCAGGATTTGGCAGTAAATATATGTCATAGGTTAAATATTCAGAATAGAGTTGTCGAGCATTTTGGTGTGAATTATTCCAAAGTTTATTGCATTTGGCCAAAAATATTCTCGGAAATGAATTACTGTGTTGCTGGTTTTCGTTCGAACGCTTCATCAGAGGAGGTTGATAGTTTTCATAATTGTTCCGAAGCTGGAATATTGGCAAAACTTGAGCAAGAACCTCCGAAGCGTTCATTGGGAGTAATTTTCACAAGAGTTGAAAAAGGTAAAACTTCAAATTTTCTTTTTCAACTGCGATTAAGGAGTTGCAGTTTTCGTTTTTCCCGTTATGTTTTGTTGAAATGTTAGCTTTTTTATTAGTGTCGCTGGTTGGAAAAAATTTTAGATTAATAACAGAGATGCTTCAGAATTTTGTGAATGCATTTACTCTGATTTTTAAAATTTAAAAGATGAAACTTGGAAGGATGTCTAGATTAAAGGTGATAAAGAAAACTTGATAGTACTTGAAGGATTATTACCTTATTTCATTTTCGAGATATTCGGATTTCCATTTCATTTTTCTCGTTAACTGCGAAAAAATTGCAGAAGATCACACGATGCCTGATAGCAGACACTCAGTTAATGAATTAACTGAACAATTGGATTTAAGCAGTTCACTGGACAACCACGCTAACGTGAAGACAAATACATGTATTTTTTGTTTTCTTGTAATTGACATTTTCGATTTTATGTCCAATGAATTAAAATTATCATATTCAGTAAATTTCTTATTCAATTAATTGAAGTTATTTTTTAAACAATTCAGTAAACGGTAGAAAAGCGATGGTTTTGCAATTAAATCACCATGAACAAAAAGAGGAGGACGACTGTCATGAAGATTGATTATGGTGTTAACTGATTATTAAAAATACTAGTATTTTATTGCTATACCGTTTTATACATAAACTAATAAAAATTCTCGTAATAATAATTGTGTCTATTTCGCATAAATTTAATTAAATTTTCCAGGGTTATTAGACGTCTTTCATATAACTTATCTTTAACAAGTCAACAAATCATAAAAAAAAAAAAAAACTTGTTTTTAACATGTCAACGAATCACCTGAATGCTATTTTATTGAAATCTTAATTTTGAATTTAAATTTTGAAATGAACAAGCGGGTTATTCACTTGTTCTTTTTCTCCTTCCATATGTTTAATAATAACTTTTTTAAGTGTTGAAAATGGAAATAAATCGGGAATTTCATCTTAAAAACTTAATAAGCGCAGTAAATTTAACAGTGGAAAATAAGATAGAAGCTCTTGTATTATCTTTATTAAGCTTAGAATTTTGGAAATATAATAATTGTTACAGGAAACTGTGAAATTTCCTTTCATACTTTTTGAAAGCTTTTTAATTAATTGGTTTCGACGTAACCGTTTACCAGTCACTGAAAATTCGATGTATTGACCGGAAGATCATTTAAGAAGAAATTTGTTTAATATAGTAAGTGAACTGGTCATATTTTTCATTTTTGACTATTTCGATATTTTTTTTTTTGAAGTATAACTTTGCCAAGTGTTAGGAGTAATAAATAATGATATAACTGCGCATCTCATTTTATTACATATTAATTGTAAATTGAGATCGATTATGTATTTCATTGTTCTATTATCAGGCACTAATTAAACTTGTTAAGACAGAGATATTTTTTGATTATCTGTGTAATCTAAAATGCTAATAATTAACTAATTTAAAATTATATTTGCTTGCATAGTATTATATTAAATAACAACGATAGCTTGTATAATAAATAAGCTAATAATATTTCATTTATAATCATATAATTTTCACACTTTAAATTGATTAATTCATGAATTTATGTTCTGATCACATTTTTTTTAAATATGATATTTGTGATACTCAAACAGAAAACAAATATATCATTACTTTAAATCAAAATTAAGTCTGACGTGTGATGGACATAAATGAAATGCAGAGAAAAAACTTTTATTCATTAGAGTTAAAATCACGAAAATTTGATGAAAATTGAAGGATTTCACCATTTGATATCTATTTTACACTTTTCCTTTATAAAATATATTTCAGTCATCAATGAGTGAATATTACTACTTTATACTAAATGAAAAAAAAAAAAGTGCTGTTGGGGAGAGAATCAATTGTTGTTGGAATTAGGACTCAAGTTTGTGTATATGTCTCTGCATGCTAACGTTGAGATATTTGCTAGAAGGGAGGAGCGGAATTTATCTTTCTTCCTTCATTCCATATCATTTCACTAAATCTATTTATGAAATCCATTCGTTGATATTAGCCTAGCTGGCAATAATCGATGTAATTTTAAACGACATTTTTTATTCCGTGCTTTTTCTCTTTTTTTTTTTTGTTTGTTTACCCTTTTCACAAAATGAGTAATTTATTTTCGGCTTTCGGTTTCAATCAACCATTCCTGATCGCATTAGCTGCGTAAGTTTTCTTTTTTCTTCGGTGTTTATTTTTTGAAAATTCAATTTTAACAAATATTTATACTCAACCAATTATCATAATATACTTAACATATTATTAAATGATTGAGCAAAAAAAAAATACTTGGGTATTTGTAAAAAAAAAAAAAAACTTAAAATGCTATTTTTTCTTCTGGAATTTCAAGAATTGTTTTTCTATTCTTGTGAAGGCTAAGCTATTAATTGACTCAACACTTGTCCTTGATGAATCAACAGGTGATATTTTTACTTTTTTTCCTGCTTCGATAAGCTAACCATTACCCTTTCTTATGGTTGATTAGATAATCAAAAATTAATTTTTTAATCAGTCATTCTAATTTTTGCTAAATATCACAATTAAATTTTCATTTCATTTTATTAAGTAGCAATTAAGTTTATCAATCATTCTAATCTCTGTTAAAATGTTGTAATTAAGTTAATCTTCATATTATTTTTTATTTTTGATGATTATTAACCAACAAAATCTAGTAATCTATCATTAATATTTAATTTTTTCTTAAATTTGAAAACCTACATATTCAATGGGATATTTTTCATTACAAAAAAATACATATATATAATTTTAGTTTTTAGATTTTGAATTATCTGACTATTCCTTCCCATTTTCCTTTTTAACCTATAGATAATAGATAATTTCTGTTTAAAAGAAAATAATAACAGTGGCAAAAGTGCAATAGCTAAAGTTTAGAAGTAAAAAATTTTTAAATTACAAAAAAAGAATCAAATAGAAGTTGATCAGTGAGTGCTTGATCTGTACTGATAATCTTAATTTTCAAATATGTGAATTGTTGCTTGAATTTTGCAGAATTATAATAATGCTTTTGGTAACAGCCGTATTTGTTGGCAGCGATGAGCCACAAAAATCCAATGTCACTCACCAGCATGATGATATAGCTACTGTAAAATTTTATTATTGCTTTTTCATATCATTCATTGAAATAGCAGGAAAGTTAGATTGCTCTATGAAATACCGTACGCCTCAGATCGAATTAATTTGAGAGATTAAAATGGAGAAATTTTAATATTAATTTCAGAAATTATATGCCTTTCGCAATATTTCATTCCGTAATTTTCATTCTTGATTTCTTAACCTTTGATTATGAATAGAATAATTATATTTCTATTATCTAAATTATAATTCTACTACCTTAATGAATTTTGTTGACAAACATCTAAAATTGATTAATTGGGTAATTATATTATAGAATTATGTTGCATAATGCTTTCCTCAATTGTACTATTATTTCAGCCATGTATCAGAATTCACAATCCGCTCTTACTCGATACAACCACCAGGAGATATCAAGCGGGACCTCTTGCACCTCTTCTTACCAGCAGAAATGAGATTTCATCAAAACAATCTTCTAAACAATAGCTAATTTTGTGCCTAAATTTTTCAACCATTTATTATTATGTTACATTTATAAAATGAATCTGATCCCGTCATTTTATAAATGATCCGATTCGGATCGCAGAATGAATTCTCATGGAAGCTATTTTACAAATAACGGTTTGCAAATTGCATCCGTTTCTCATTTTCTCTTTTCATTATTCAATTTTTTTCTATCAAGCAATACTGGAATTGAAAAGTTATTGAATAACTAAATAGCAATGAGATATTTAATAAGATATTTACTGAGCCGAATTTCAAAATTAACACATTTCTAAGAACTCTTGCTTATTTCGATATTAGCAGTAGTGTTGCTATAAAACTAAGTATAAAATTTAGCTATATATTTCATTGAAATTTCATTTTTATGCTATTTCATCTTAAGCATTTCATAAAAATTAAATTATTTGAAAAATTTTTACGCACTAAAAGGAATCTATGCAGTGATAAGCTTACTTCCAATCAAGACAATTATTAATTGCTGCACGCTTACAAAATTTCAAGTTTTCATATTACCATATTTCTTATTTATATATTTTCATTTTCTATTAATTTTATTTCTTTGATTTTACCATCAATAATGAAATAATGCTTGTGGTTTTTTAATTCTTTCAAATATAAATGAATTGAATTTGATTCATTGCCATTTTTTACGGTGCGGGAAATGAAAACATTCAGGAAGAGTAATGTATACATAAGCAAAATAAAGCTCTATAGGTGCTGTTAGCTTGAACCGGTCGATGCATAGGACAAATCCGCTAGCACATCAGTACACCACCACTTTTATTTTGTCAACAAAAAGCGAATTCGAGAATATGTGTCGATAATAGCAATGGGTGGAACAAAAACGTCATGCTTTTACTAACATGCAAACAACTGAAATGGTTCACTCACCAACGAATGCTTCAATTTTTAAATTAAAACTTTCAACTATTACTTTTCTCACTGCGCATTTTACCACCACCTCAGACGAAATATTAGCTATTTTAAAAATGACTATTTTAAAAATGACAAATTTTTTTCTATTCCAGTTATTGAAGATAATAAATAAAAGTGTCATTTTCTAAGGAAATTTTGTCATAGTCGTCAAATATCGTTCATTATATTATTGAATTAAAATAAAAAGCAAATTTTCATTTTTAATTTTGGAATTTCTTTCTTTAATATTTATCAGTTATCCGTTGCACACTATTATTTGACTTTGGAAATATGTATGTTTGATGCATCCAAAACCCAAATGATATATATGTTTATTTTATTGATCCATTCATTAATAGCATTTTTGATTAATCACAATTTTTCACAAAATCATCATTGTTCCTTATGTTTAATTTACAAAAGTAAAATAACTATTTCATTTCCAAAATAATCATTTTAATTCCATTTCTCAGATTTTGCTTTGTGTAAAAGTAATATTAGAATAGTAACTTACTCTGAATTTCAACCAGTTCCCATAGCACCTCTCAAATTTTGCAATACTTTATGTTGCAATCTAAAGCTCATTAATAGATAAGTGAAGTAAAATGAGTGGAGAAATTGGGAAAAAGATGTTTGTGAGTTTAATTCAAGCTAAAATATAAATTTGCTAAAATTTTTAAAAAACCAATAATAGCCATTATTTTTGGATATTCTATTATTAGCTTTATTACATCATTTTTGCCTCTCTCTTGTCCTCTCTACCTCTCACTCTCCTTTTCTGTCTCTCTCTGTCCCTCCCTCTTTCTATCTCTCTAACTAAGAAACATTTTTTTGCTACAGGAAAACAAGATATTGAAATTAGCACATTTACTAATTGGTTTAATCAGATGGCTTTACTGTTTAATACATTCCCAAAACAATATATTTCTGCAAAGGTTAATGTTCATCTTTTTTCAATTACTTACCAAACTACAATGCTGATAATCTTTTTTTATAATTAAAAAAAAAGTTTTTTAAAAATTTATTCCAAATTTGATGTTATCCATTTTGATATTTCATTTCTCAGTGTTATGATATGTATGAAATTTTTGTTGAGATAATTTTTTATAGAAAAATAATCTTTTTAAATTAAAATAAGTGCCAGGTTTAATTTAAAACGAATTTTTCGAGGAATGATAGCAGAATTCATTTTTATATTTGTTGAAATATCTTTTCGAATATTAAAACAATAAAAACACTCTGAAATCAAAATTTTATTTGAGCAGTATATTAGGCGACGAAAAAAAATTAATGTAAACATTTTTCACTTTTTAAAATTATTTTTCGGATAGAAATTGAATATATTTGTTTATATTATGTCACAGTGATTGTGCTCTTACAGTATTATATCATAATGATTGTGCTTGCAGTTTATATAAATTTCGAATAAATAATTTGTTACTTATTCAAGGAGTATGAAGCATATAAGAAATAAATGAACGATTGCGATATTCTATCCAAGGAATTAAGCTTTAATTTAGCTATATTATTGAAACAAATCAAAAATTAATTTATGGCGGTTTAAGGATAAATATTCAAATATAATTTTTCATAATGATTATATCGGACAGCATTATTACATTTCAAATTTTTCCCATAGGATTAAAATTTTTTTGTATAGTGCGCTATCTGTTGTGATGCAATAGTAAAGTTATAAAGCAATTAGACAATTTGAGCAGTTTGGAGTAAATTATTGAAATATGTTGTCAAGGAAGTGCTATTTTTTAGAAGAGTAAACAAGATTGTCAATATTAAGCAAATCTTGAATGATGACTGCCAAGAATTATATGCAGAAAAAAGGAGATCAATGTATATTATCCCAAAAAAATGATAGGTTAAGTTTGTAGTCAAGCAAATCATTATTCATCATGTTTCCCGGTTTCCTGAGAATCGGAAGAAATATTCGTCAGAGAAATTGTTAATACTAAATCGGTGTGTCGTGATATTACATATCAAAAAACAATCAGGATACAAATTTTATTTGTCACATAACTATTTTTTTTTTCCAATCGGCAAAAGTTTACATATATAGTGAGTATAATTTATATGATTTTAGAATCATCAAATTAAAAACCAGTTTAGGAAATAATAAAAAAAACTGAAAATTTTAAATATTGTGGGCAATGAAATAATTCAAGCTATTTGTTACGTAGCTTTAAAATTTTAAATGGGCAAATAGCACAACATTAGTTCCATTATTTGTCATTTTCGAAACATTCTTTTTTGGTTTGCATTTTCCACAGTTTCTCTTTCTTTCTCTCGCCTTTCTCTAAGCAAATTAAAAAATTAAAGATTTTAATTTTTTTATTTCTTAAATTCCCTTTTAAACAAAATTCCCCAATTTTTCATGTACCATTCTTGTCATTTTTTTTTTGTATTTTCTACGAAAATCTATGTACATAGACACACATTTTGTTAAACAAAATGAGTGTTTAACTTTCATTCTCGATTTTATCGTCAATGATATTTAAAGCTTTTTGTGAAGTATTTAATTTTTTCTTGATCCAAAAGCAATATGCATTTGGAATTGAATTCTTTGCTGAACGTTAAATTTGATTAGTTTTTCTATGAGAGGCAGAATTGAATGAATTTATCCTGTGGAATTTTTGTTAATAGTAACTTATGAATGCAGAGGGCAGTGAAAAGAATATTAGGCTCGAAATTATCGCATGCTAATAAGAAGCGGTGAAAATTTGGAAGTGATAAATACAATTTAGGCTTTGGACCCTGGGGAGATATATAGATAAACAGTAGATAGGCAGGTTTGAAGATGGAAGAATTAGTATTTAAAATATAGTTTGCATACTG
>UPTC01000705.1:0-28948 GCA_900537255.1 Acanthocheilonema viteae | reverse complement strand
GGTGTTTCATACTTCTGCATATCCTCGAAAATGCATCGCAACAAACTCAAAAATTGGTAAGGAATACATTGTCCTTGGAAACAGTAGGAAGATATCACACAAAGGGAGCTACTGTGTTAATGCAGAAATTGAAATAATATCAATTGCTTTTATAATTTTCTGCTACATCATGTCTAAGTAAAATTTTCTCATCGTTTTTCTGTTCACCGAAAGGTAAAGCGATCAAGTATTTTTACGAAATGTGACATGAAACCTTTTGATTAGAACCATTTTGGTTTGTAGTATGTTGTGAGATTTGAGAAATTTTTTTTTATTTGATATATTAGAATTTAGCAGTTAATACCAATACTATAACAAATCAAGGGGCGCTGCAGTGAATTGAAACGAATCGAGGAATCAGTATTTTTTATCACGTGGTTTTACATCGAACACTAAGCATAATAAAGTATAACCTAAATACTGCACTAAATATATGACATTTTTCACTTGTTAGGATCATCACATTAATTGTAAAGATCAGTTAACACGTCGTTTCTCCGCATACAAAACTTCAACGATGCACCGTTTCAAGAAATGAAAATAATTTTAAGACTGATTGATAGCAGGAAGTTGGAATTTTTTAGGTCAAAGGTATAGATTGCTGTTTCCTGGAGAAACCATTCAAAATTTTCTATTTTGGCATACAATAGTAAGGTGAATTCATGTGGTGTAAAGGTCAAAATAAAAACAATAATAGAAGTTCTACACAGTATACAAACAATAATATTACTGCTTCTTTGGAAGCACACTTTGGGGATTAATTACATGGAGAAAGTCATCGAATACATTGAATTGTAAAGGTTTAAGCTCAATTTCTTCATTGCAAACTTTGCCACTCCGAAATGGGTCATGCACTGTCGTCGCCTCAACTGTATTGTTTTCTGGCATTGATTTTATCGGTGGCACGGATTCTGATTCTTGACATGTTTCTGGTTGTGTCTTCAAGCATTGTGATTCCAAAGTTAGATCTGACTGACTTATTTTTCTCCGCTTTTCCAAATGCGTGATTTCTGGTTCAGCTCTAGAATCAGCCAATCATTTCACCAAAATACATTCACTTCACTTTAAACAATAGTGCTATCAATCACAATTTCTTCTGATGATATAATAGTTCTCAAAAAATTTTGGAATGGCGTCTGATTACTAGGATTATTGAAAATGATTTTTTTCTTAACAAAGTTACCAGTACCGAGAAAAAGAAGCATCCAAGTAACCATTTGTTTGTTCCAAAGAAGGTTGTGATGACGGCAGTGAAGAACCCGATAACCAATCCAAACACTTTTCTAAGTCTATTTGTACAGGATCGTGGATGAAGTGACATTGGTCACCGTAAGGACAGTAACCAAATGTTGTGTATTTGATACACAATGCAGTGCGATAACGAGGATTGTTGAAAACTTTCTGAAAAGTCAGAATAAAATTTCATCATATTTCTATTCTGTCGTAATTTTACAATTTGAAATGCGAATTAAAATCCAAAAAGCAACGTTGCTAAATACTTTGATAGTTTTTGCCAAATCGCTAAATACTGCTGAAACTAAAAGATTTTTTCATTTACTGGAAGAAGAAAATGCGCAACAAATGTAATTTGGCCTGCTGAAATCTTACTAACCACTTCGGCCTTTGGCATCGGTCGCAATTCTTCTGGGCCATGCGCAAATTTGCAGTGTTTCCCGTAATTACAACGACCAGTATCTTTCCACGCTTGACATGAAATCGTCTGAAATCTGCATAATTACTAATGCGCAAAAAGTTGAAGACATCTTGAAGTCACTTCATGAGATGTAATTAATATTAGCTTACAATATGATCGAACATTTTGGCAGTAATAATTTGGATAAGTTGATAGCTTAAAAGATTAACAAAGTATTTAATATAATTGTTATTTATTAAGTTCATTTCATGCCAAATTTGTTTCCCATTTAATGCGATAATTACACAGGAAGACAATAAAAAGAACCAAAAAATCAAAACAAAATGATTAACTTTATATTTCTATTATTATTGTATCATTTATCAGATAACCTTGATATAAGCAAAAATTGAATTTTATCAATTGAAATCCAATAATCAATCTTTTTAGCGCATTAATGTATGCATCTTTTAGTTCCTAAATGTTTTGTCAATATATTTTCAACGGAAATATCAGTTTCATATATTTTAATCTTAGTGATTCATTAATGTGACTAACATTGAAGAATGCTAACCTTATGAGTTTCAGCTTTCCGTTTTTGTTTCCTCTCAGCTAATAGTAATTGTGATTGATAAACAAACTGGAACCATTGCCAAACATACAAATCTCTGTTATAAAAGATTGGATCGAAAGGCCTTTGTTTTAATACTTCTCCTTTCAACACCGCATTCATAATTTATTGCTTGAAGCTAGCTTAAAATATTTTCCCAATATGTAATAATGCTTGTAAAAATAAATTTATTCTTACAAATTTAATCATTCTAAATTGTTTTTTTGAAATGAACAATATAATACTGAAATGAAACTAACCCTCCACTTTCAATGCCAATAACTTTTGTTCGCTGTTAATATAAGCAGTCTAAGTGCTTTAGAGACGAGCATTGTTCTACAAAGCGCTTCAGAATGAACTCCATTTGCCGCCATCGCTGAGATTTCTCTCTGTAGAAACATTCATTTTCCTTTTTTTTTTGCTTAACTGAGCATAAATTTATTGAAATAATAACTGAGAATAAAAATTCGTGCGCTAAAGAAATTATCAGTGAAATTTCAAAGAATTCTTTAATTCTTACGATTCCTGGAGGAGAAATATTGTATGCACTTATAAACTGATAAGTGACAACACAATTCAGACCTAAACGAAATCTGCCGAGCAACAAATTCAAAATCATCTAATACTGATATGAATGAAAAATTCAAAAATCTTGAAATCTAATTGCATCAGGATGGAGCGAAATTTTTAATAAATTTAATCATAAAAATGGCTATCCAAACAAAATGAACTTTTAGGATAACTTAAAGATTCATCTATGCATTATAAATCTAAAAAATATTTTCCTACAGTTTTACTCATAGTTCAAACAATCTTTTATTTCTAGACATGAATACAGTTAAGTCTGCCTTACTTTATCATCTGAAACCATCAGCCGAATAATTTGATAATTCATATCTTGAATTTCTTCCAACAATTTTGTTCATAATCGATGTATAATACGGAAATGCTACATAACTATCTCATTTCAATCTAGAAGTATTTAAATTAGAGTAAAGTAAAATTAGCAGCAGAAAATTGGTTTAAATTTTGAAATCATACTGTTGTTTCCTAGCTGTCTTATTAATTAATAATATTCTATAGCTCTGTTAAGACGGCGTTTATTCCATTTTCAAAAAAAAAATAATGAAAAGTTAAGTACAAACAATTACATCTGTCTTTGCCCATTGAATAACCTCGACATTTTACTTATTTTATCTGTCACTTCTTTAACCGTCGATTATTCTTCAGGGCTTTTATGCAATTATCACAATATCTCATCTCAGTTTATTCTAATTGTAATGAATTAAGTTTAAGCTACTGTGATGAATTTTTAATGTCAATGTCACTGTATTGGTGACAAACTTTTCTCGACTTTTTCCTTTTTATATTTACTATTATTTAAAGACAGAGCATACTGAATGTAATTGTACGGATAATTGGTGATTGCTTGGTTATTATAATTATAAGGTTAAATCGATCTTCTTAAAATTCTATTCAATTTCTTCTATTCGCACATTCATATCAAATATTTGAGTAAATAAATCAGTTAATCTACCAAATCAGTTAATCATTAAATTGATAAAATCATGCATTCAGCTTGTTTTTATCCTTGATTCATTCGTATATTTTTCTCTACAACTTAAAGGGCTTTAAAAGATACCACGTGCCAAATCATTTTTTAATTAATTATGATGCTCCAAGAATAGATTTAAAAGAAAAAAATGTCAATCAGTTTATAGGATACTTTTTCAACCTTTCCATACATTCGGGATCTTAGACCGGTCGACTTTGATAATTCAAAGAAGAAATATTCCTTTGAAGATTTGTTAATCTACTTTTTTTTGGTTTAAAATGACGCATAACTTTTTTTCAATTTCCATTATTTAATTGAAAGACAATTTAGGAGTCAATCTTTACTCGCAAAACAGAATTTTACTAAATTATGCAGACTTAAAGAAGCATTTAAACAAGTTGTTAAATTGTGACATTGATTGAATTGTATCAAATGGATAAATCATTGTTATCACATTCCAGTTTATCGCTTTTCCTAATGAACATGAAATATTTGATATTTAATTACCCCTCGCCCTAATCATATGTGTATTATATAACAAAATTCTTCACAGCATGAAAATAGTATGGTCCAATATTTTTTTAAGGATAGCGAAATTTATTGAATTGATGAAATTTTTGCAAGTGAAAAGTTTCAATAATTGATTAATTTGATTCAGCACTCAAATACGTATGCTACTGCTAATATTATTAAAAGAACAAAATTTTTTTATTTAAAATAATTTCTTTCATTTCTAAGGAGTTATTAGTGATGATAGATCACATTGCCTAAGATTTTTGTTACCTGGGTTAATTATCATGCAGCAAAGGAGTGTGAATATTTTTTATTTGAGTATTTTTAACTTTTAAAAATTACAGAGATATGAAGTACACAAATATGTATTAAAATTGTTTTTTTCATTTTCCACTGATTAATCAGCAGTTGTGGAAAAAAGTAACAAAAAGGTAAATATTACTTAGCACCTGTTTCATAATAGCACTACTTTATTTGAATCAATAAGTTTATAATGATAATGTAAAGCTCGAGTTTTTGAAATTTGAAGAAGCTATTCAATGAAATTTTCAATTTACAATAAGGTTCAAATAGTGATAGTTAAAAAGTTCAAAAACCATAGTCAACAAATGGTCGTTTCGTTTTTACCGGTTCATTCCATTTTCTGCTATTATCAAGTTCATGAAACAAAAACTGTTGCACGCGATCCCACATTTTTCGTTCACAATATATGCCCTATAAAAATTGCTCATATTCAATTTTCCAAACTTTTTAAAATTACATTTATTCAAGTTAAAACGGCTTGAAATAATTACTTTAAAAAAATTTCAAATACTTTCGACAAAAATGGAATTCTCAAACTCGATCAATTTTTTCTAAAATCTTTTTACATTCCTCATCCTTTCAAATTTTCCTGAGATGTAAGAAGATTGAAAATTTTAGGGATTGAAGTTCAATAAAAATGTTGACAGTATTTTACCTGATGAGTAGCTTTATCAAGAAAAAAAGGTTTCGTAGCATTTGGTAGTCGACTTTGCAGTTCAATACTGTGATTGATGGAAACGATTACATCATTCATTCCATGGCAGATTAGCGTACGGCAGAGTATTTTTGACATTTTATCAATGCTGTAAAGCTTAAGCTTATTACACGAGATTTTTAACGAAGATATCTTTGATCTCATTTACCAAATGAAATGATAAGTGTTCATTGAAATATTAGCACTCATAATAATTCTCTCCAATTTCAGTTGTCAAGACTATCTTACCCCTAATCATAGTTTAGTAATCAATAATGAACCTGTAAAAGCTATCAAAATATTCCGTTTAGTATTTCTCGAAATGAGCTCAGATTAGCAACAAACAACGTTCCGATTTATTCATTCATTAATTAAACTATCGACAGTTTAAGGCGGAAGAATTTTTTGACTTATTTAAAGCAACAGAGTATATTTTTTTTGTAATTGATATCGCAGTGAGAAATTGGATCTTTATCAAACTATCTCAGAACAATTGTTAGTCTCTTCAAATATGCTATGTAAATATACATAAACAGTTATCAAATAAAATACATACAGAAAAGAAACCTTGAAAACTGATCCAAACAGCAAGTCTTTTTACTAGCCGGTTTACGTCTAAGCACACGTAATAGCGATGTGAAGGGAGCAATTAGAATCAATCCCGCTACCTGTAGTAGCATATTTGATACATTTTAAATTGTTTTCTTATAATAATCTGTAAGTTTCAGTAATTAAATATCTATGATTATATGATTATGCTGTTTTATTTTATTTTGTAGCAATTTTTTACATGAACACGAGATATTAATTTCACATGACTACTTTTTATGACATGAGCGAACTTAGTGCTTTTCATATTACTGTAACAAATTTAAATTAACAAAATTAAAACAAAATCTCTCCACTGTAAACATATTCCGCTCTATATTTTTCCTTCTTCTTTCTTTTTATTGCAACGAATTCGAAAAGATTAGCATAAATTTAAATAAATAATTGTGTAAAAGTTTAACAGAACTTTTTCGTGTGATGCTAAATGAATAGCAACTGCAGTACCCATACTGAATCCAATTAGAATTATTTCATTTGGTTTTGCTTTCATTTCTTCAGTTAAATATCTGAAATGATAAAATCATATTGCTTTGATTTTAATCAAGTTCATGCCGCAATTTAATTTGAAGTTTTATGATAGATATTTTTCTATTTGAATGCATGCTGGTATTTGTGTTTGCTTTTCTGCTTAAATGCATGTCGGATTTGTATTTGCTAATAATTAAAATATTTTGAGATATGGAACACTTTGATAAATCATTATTATCTGTTGTGCACATGAAGAATGAATAAGCAGTGATATCCCCTACATAACCATTAGCTACTTTTCCGTAGAATTTAAACGTGATGTAGGAATAAATCTCCATCTAATATTATTTTTTTTATTGAAAATTTATCACAAAATAAACTGAACTGATAAACGGCCTCCATATTCTGATAGACATTTTTTTCTGTCGAAGTTCCGGTACTCAGTCCAAAACCACTGTAATCAAATGCCATTAAATCACACTGCAAGAAATCTGCTATATCAACCTGAAATATTCAACAACAAACTGAGCACGAGATGTGGATAATTAATGGTAAAAATTTAAGATATTTCTTTAAAGTTTAAGAAGCAAAAAAAGAATTACAAGGCATCGAAATTCAAATTAAAAAAAAAAGCTAATTTATTTAATAACTTACTTTGAAATTGTTCACTACAATACTAAATTTATGTTTAGATGCGATGAAGATAAATGTACCAAATTGGGATCGGTAAGCATGCATGAGCCAACATCTGAACTGTTTGGTTGAGCGAAAAGTATTATATAAGGTGCCGATTTCTTGCATTCATATGACTTCTCACATCGGATATACAGCGCCACCAATGTGTCACCATTAGCTGATGGTATTAAGTGCACCTACTTGTATCAATATTTATTTTTAATGCAAAAAGTTTTTTTTTGAAATTTGGTTTCTTTTGATTTTTAGTTTTTCATTTAAAAGCAATAAAAAAACTTTCATTTATTTCGGTTAGTAAATTATTTATGAAATAATTTTCCTGACAACAAATGTAATTAACGATATTTGGAATTGCGTATGGTATCATTTATTTTATCAGCTTATTTTGTTGGAGTATTATGAAATATTAAGAAATTAATGAATTTCTTGATAGTTTGATAAAAGTTTTGTTTTAAATGATGTAGTTTTCAATATGTCCGACCTCAATTCGCAGCAACTGATCGGCAACATCTGAATTTTTAAATTTTGGCAACAATAAATGTGGCAAGCAAATGGTTAAATTCGTGCTTTCTCGAGCGCTTTTTGCATCAAGAAAATATTGACGTTTGCCAGCCTAAAATTCTTTCTATTTAAATCAATGGTTTTTGAGCATGTTTCAGAAAAGTGCTTTTACGAAGATTTTAAATCCAACTTTTTACGAAGATTGGACTTGAAAAAACTATTAGATTTTATTTGAAAATATCAGCAATCATTGATATTTGTTCGTTTAACTTATCCAATTTAAATTTATCTATTGAGTAACATTTGCTAAGGCAAGCATTAATTTGCAAATACATTAATGGTTAATTTATTGCAAGGAATTTTTTCTAATGACTATTTTCTGCCTGTTTAACAAATGTGTTGCGGAGTGATAATCATACATTAGCAATGACAAAAATATGAAAATTTAAGATAAAATTTTGAAAATAATAACAAATAGCGCTTTATAGTTTCTTGCACGGCGAATGAAATATAATTTTTAAGTATTTTACAGTACTTTTATTTGCTTTCATTTTTCATCAACTTCATTTTTTGGTTCCATTATATAATATTATTTACTATTTTCATTTTCATTTGGTCCTTTTTTTGTTTCTTTTTTCTTTAGACGAATTGCTTACTTTTTCACCTATTAGGAAATAATAATGACAATGCTTGGGAGGATGAAAAGCAGCTTTTCGGATTACTAAATTTGGTAGTGGTGGACAAAGGATATAACACATTTTGCTTGTCCATTTAAATGCATGAAATAATCCTTTCCATCCTGTCATTTCATCTGTTGGCATTTCCTCACTCTGTGAAAGTAATTTGATGTATGCATCAAATGATGTTTCAATAAAAACAACTGTAAAGAATCATTCATATTTGAAATCTAAATTTAAATGCTGAAAAAATAAGCAATAATTATCTATAAACAGTCTAATTTTCAATTTGTCCGACATTAATATCTTACTTGTTGATTTTCTTTAACAATACATTTGCAAGCTCCATTCGATTCTACAAAAAGTTCACTGAACAAGCTGAATTTTACATTAATTTAAAAGCGAATAAAAAAAAAGGAAACCTTTGGATAGTGGAAAAGGTGATTCAAATACTATTTCTTCATCGCTGTCCTAAATTATTATGTATTAAAAATTTTCAATTAGGCCTAAATTAATCAAGCAAAAGTATGATATACAAAATTTGACATTGTAAAACATTAAATGCCATACTGATTTTGATCATGTCTTTTGATATGTATTTATTGTTTTTCTTAATCTATTATACAAAAGTTATTTTGCTAGCGACGAGAGTTTGGAATTTTTGGAAATTTTGAAATTATCGTCTTATATGTTGAAAGTTATATTATTAAAAAAAATTATCTATCAAACCTGGTCTTCATCACTGATTGCGCTGCTACTGGAAGAAATAGGTTTAGCGCTTATGTTCGACTCATTCTCAGGCATGCTGTAAATTGAAGAGGTTAAAACTTTTAGAAAAATTATTTTGAATCAACAAAATTAACATATTCGAATTATATAACCTGGACCATTTTTGAATTTAGACCATTTACTTAACCTAAATTGATGAAAACTACATTTGATTAGGTAGAAATGAAATTTTATCAAAAATCAATTTCTATTGAGTAAAATAAATGTAAAATTCAAACTTAAGAAGTAAGATTCCTTTTATCATACACTGTTATCAAAGTGTTACAATAAGTTTAGTGATATCTACCTCTTAACAGAATCATAAAATTCTAATGTATTTAATCATCGAATAAAAAATTATATTGAAACCGGCAAATTCTTAACCCCTAATTAATACTTCTGATATGATATTTTGCAATTTATGAAAATTTGTTGCTCAGGTCGTTTTTTTGGAGAGTCCATTCTTTGCTAAGAAAATTTGTCAAAATCCTATAGCTCCATGATATCTTTTCTTTATTTCTGATGTTTTATAAGTGAGAAATTATAATAAAAAATAAAAATGAAAATGAAGAATTGGGAAATTTTAGTCAGTTTTTTTGCAGCATCAAGCATTTATGTTTAATACGATTTGCTCAAATTTCAAATCTCTTCTCCTTCACCAATAATAACATTTCCTTAAAAAATGCCTCAGTTGAAGAAAAAAAACGAAACTTTATAGTTGCTACTTGAACCACCATCACTGCATAATGATAAAAAAAATTAACGAAAAAAAACTTTAAATAATTCCTCCTAACTGTTGCAGTAAAAATTTGCATGATCTCAAAAAAATTTTATCCTGTTCTGTCTCAAATAAAAAATTAAGAGACAGTAAAAGACATTGAAAAGAATGAAAATAAAATAATTGCAAAGTACTGGACTGATTTTATGAAATCACCAATAGCTCTTTTCTTTTCTATCTTCAAATTATCAATTTGTCCAACATTTGAAGTGAAAAGATATTTGACCTTATATATTGACCCAAGGTTATTCGTTTTTTGATATGCTTTTTAAAAAAATCTAAAAAGATTTCCATAATGTTATCCAAGAACCAAAAACCAAAATAGATTTATATAAAATTGGATTATAAATTAAATGTTAATAAAAACGAAGAACAATTAAAACCTATAAACAACAAAAAAAAACAGCAATCTGTTATGATTTCATACAACTGAGATCTCATTTAAACTGAAATATCGAACAAATAGCAGAATGCTCACTGCAAACCATAATCTGAAAAATAAGTTAAAACTGCGAAAAAATATGGAAGTTTCTAAAATTCCTTTTTATATTCAAATTTTTATTTCCTATTGAAAATTTTACGAGAAGTCCGATAAATTATGATAAATTTTTTAGTTGAACAAAAAAATTTCAATTAAAATCTATATGTTATTGTAATTTTCCTCCAAAAAAAATTATACTAATTATATAAATATTTGACATACGTGGAATAGCTATTAATATTAATCATTGCATTTGAATGATTTTCATCGATGTCCTCTTCTTCGCAGTTTTTCCTAATCTTTAATTATACATATATTTTAAGAAAAATTGATAAGAAAAATAGACGTTTTGATGGAAAGAAAAATTGAATTGTTAATTGAAATTTTGATCTCTCAAGGAAATTCATTCATCAGATCATAATTTTAACTGCAAAAATAAATAAACTTAAATTACAAATCAAAAATTTCTAACAGGATTAGAATGAATAATTAACCTTATTTTTCTTATTTTTTTCCTTTTTGATTTAATCTTATCACTGCTTTCACTCGCCCTATCAGAGATGATCTCCTCGTCACTCAATTCTTCGAAATCTTCATTGGCATCATTGTCGTTTCCTTCCGATTTATCGCTATTCTTCGTTACCCTCTTGTGGTTTAGTCGATGACGAAATGGTGTCGTCCTTCGAAATTTGTAATTAACTTTCAATTTGTTGCAATCTGCTTGTGGCTTAATAGCAGATTATGACAATATATTTCCGCTTTCCAACTAATAAATAAATGCAATAATTTTTCTGATGCTTCATTTAAGTTAAAGTACAAGATATAAACTGACTTCTGAGCTAAAAAGATTCATTTTGGTATATGACAGAATTTCACAATTTATTTCTCTCAGTTAAATTTGATTTATACTTATTTCTAACTTCTGTTATATATCAAAAAGTAAATTTTTCAATTCAACAGATCAAATTTTTTGAAAAATTTTAAAGAATGCTGTAAAATTTATGACGTAAAATACTAAACAAAATGTTTTGCAAATTAAAAAAAATTACCGAAGCGTCTTGTTGTAATTTTTGATCATCGATTTCGGGTAAGTATTCCAGGTCTTCCGCATCCATCTCTACAGTCAGCAATTATCTTTGAAACTGTATGAACGTTAATTATTGAGTAATTATATGGTAGAAGTTAGAAATAATATAAATCAAATTTAACTAAGGGAAACCGGTTGTGAAATTATTTAAGCAAATGGTGAACATATTGCCATGTAGAAATCAAATATCAGAAGGTAAAAAACTTTCACAGTTTAGGAAGTTATATATATTTCACTATTACCAATAACGTTCGTAATACCCTAAAGTGAATAAATAATACCCTAAAGTGAATAAATTTCAAAAATATACTGGCGGATAAGAAAACACTGACCTATGACGTCGTCGTCATCACTTACTTCGTCATAATTTGGCCACATTCTATGAGTTTTTTCAGGCTATGAACATAAATATTGAACGATGAAAAAAGTTCAAAATAGTCGGAAAATTTTTTGAAATGAAGTTGCAAAAGAAGAGCAATCGATATTTTTAACAATTTTAAAAATTAAATTTTGAATTTTTGAATTTTATGAATTTTTTGAATTTTATGAATTTGTAATATTTTACGAACTTCATATTTTATAAAATTATTTTACGAACTTCATACCCCAATTTCAGTAGAATATGATATTGTTTCCTCTAAAATCAGTAGAAATATGCAAAATGTGACAGGGCGGAATATTTTTGTCCTCTTTCCAGTTCACTGTTAGGACTTTGAATTCAACAATTTATATATTTTATTGATAAGTTTTTTCTTAAGAATAAGGATATGAAAGGATAAGAAGAGTTTCTGATTGAAATTGATGTTTCTCCATTTCAATAAATTTATTTTTGCTAATAGAAGAGACATCAAAATGTGAAATGGATCTGGTCAAATATGAAAGTTAGGCATTTCCTATCTTAATTAATTTCGAAATTAGGGTTAGTAATAGCGCAATTTAAGAATCAATTATTGAGTGAGAGAACGTTAAACTAATTTAATAAGTAAATTGTAAATAAATTTTCAAATGCAAGTAGTAGTAATTTTTTCAGAAATTAATACTTCATAAAAAGTGCACAAAATTTATTGAAGTATGCTTTGCTGCTTTTATGATGATACTACAGCATTAAAGAATTAATCTCATTTGTGCTGACGAAATCAGAAACTTAAGCTCACAAAACAGATTCAAAAATTCAAATAAAAATGAAAAATGATAGCGGAAATAGAAGGACTGTATAACCTAAAAGAAAATGACTTATGAAGTGTCCAGAGATAGTGGTCACTCAGCAATAAGATCAATAATAATGAAGTAAGCGCCAGTAGAGCATCGTGTAATCTGAGTTATCAGTGTAAATTTGTCGTGCAATGATTTTTTTAGTAATTGTGGCATTGAGATTTGCTGATGAAATGATCTTCTACAGTTCTTCACAATCGCTCAGTTTCGGATTTTGATATGTGAATTTTTCTATTCTTAAGAAAGTATGATTTGTAAGGATTTTCCAACCAACAGAAAAAAAAAACATGAAGTGCAAACTCGCAGCAACTATCTTGAATATCGATGAACACTAAACTGATCAATACTTGCTATTTTCATTTTTAAGTTAATATATTTTAACACTGGCTAATTAACTTTTGTAGTAACTATAATTGTGTCAGATTTGCCATCCTTTAAAATTTCAATTTTATTAAAATTATCACATCTATAAATAAGTTATGATAATATATTAATGGGATTAAAGAAGATACAGATTAATCGACTTCTTTACGAATGCGTATCTCACATACATATTCTTGTGGTACTGATACCATTCCAGGATATCGTTTCAAACTTGGCAATTTTCCTGGAACCAAAACTATTTAAAAAAGATTCTGAAAAATTTTCTATTTCTCTTTTCTGTTTCTCATGTCCGATCCTATCCTATGAGCAATAATTTTATTTAAAATCTAAATAAATACAAATTTTAAAAACAAAAATTTAAGCCAACGTTTCCGTTCACTTCTGCTAACAATAAAAGCAATTTACACATACCATTAGCAGGAGAGAATTCGAAATTCTGCAATAAAGTTGTGAGGATGATGAAAAGTTCCGTTCGAGCAAGTGCTTCGCCCAGACATGATCGCTTACCAATACCAAACGGGATCAAATGCTCAAAGTTGCAAAGAGTACCGTCACTGCTAAGAAAACGAGTTGGTTGAAAAATTTCTGGATTTGGATAAAGATTTTCATCGAAATTGATAGCACCAATTTGTGGCATTATAATCGTTCCCTGAAAATGAAATTAGCATAAGTAAATCGAGGTGAAACATCAATTTTTTCCTCTTCTATTTCTATAATATTTTTCGCACCTTCTCAATTTTATAGCCACATAAGATAGTATTGGAAGTAGTAGCATGCGGTATATGCCATGGTAATATATTAATGATACGTTGCACCTCATAAATGACAGCCAATGTATAGTGCATGATGGTACGATCTGCCCAATGTACAGTTCTCGTTCCCAGATTCTGAATGTCAATCGGAATCAAATAGCATTAAAGGATGAATTGTTTTTAGTTGAATATAAACTTGAATATAAAATGCATTTAACTTTTTATCAGCTGTGAAATTTCTTTATCATTCAATTTTATATTCTTAAAAAGAACTGCTGAATTCACATTTGGGATAGAAAGATTGATCAAATGCTTAAAATCATTATTGCATTTCTATCCGGCTTCATCTATTGGGATAAAGTATTAATTACTTTATCGATCTCATCATGTACAAGTTTCTGAACATCCGGATTATGAATGAGGTAAATGATCGCCCAGCGTAATGTTGTTACCGTTGTTTCCATTCCACCTGTCCACAGATCACCAGAATTCAGAGCCAAGGTTATTTTACTGAAGATATTTACAACAAATGCTTAATTCATAAAAATAGAATCTTAAAAATACTTTGCAATATTCTTCCAATTTTCAAAAAATTAAGTGCTGTAAATGAATTGAAACAAAAAACAGAGTGTCATTTAACAAATAATATGTCAAAGTAAGTCCGTGAAAATGCAAATTCTGCTGCAGTTGTGAAGTTTACTAATTTGATTGGCGATAATTTCATTCTTAAAAATTAATAGTCTATTATATAGAAAGAAAACTTACTTATACCGTTTTTCCTCAGTGTACTTAATCATATTTTTCAAGTAAGCATCAATGAAATCACTTGGTTCATCATCTTTGTTTGCTGAAGTAATAATCGCTTTTTCATGTTCGTTAATATGCTTCAAAAAAAATTGCTGTAATGCAAAGCCATTTTTGCAATAGCGATAGTATGTCGGCAGTAGAAATCGAACAATTGGATAACGATCCACAAGTAACATTGGAATACTGACGAACTGGAATTGATATTTCGCAAGCTTGTAATCATAAAATTTAATAGTGAAAATCATGTATATAAATTAATTTTTTCAAAAGTAAGTTTAGTTATACATTATGATTCATTTATTAAAGCAGCAAATTTGTGTGAAGGATTACTTGCACATAGCTCTCACATCTTTGAGAGTAGAATCGATTAGTTTTTTAAACCGTAAAAATTCCTGATCACCGTATTCGTAATTTTTACCGAGAATTAGATCATGAATAATATTACCCACGCAGAATGTAATTGGCAAATGAAGATCAGTTACCGCAGTTTTCTATAAATTAGTCAATTAATGAAACAATAATGCTTTTAAAAGTGTAAATACAAATGAATGTGTAAGCGAATTGCTGGGAATTAATCAGTGCATGAAAATTTCAGATTTTTAATTTCTCGATCTTTATGATTAATGAAATAGTAGAATCTTGGGAAGATATTGCTAGAATTAAATCACAAGAAGATTATATCACATTAAAAAAGGTAACAAAAACAACCAATTTGGTAGCGGCTATTTGCTTCTTCAGGTACTGAATGAGAGTATCCGTATAATATCGAATTTTTTGTTCCATCATATTCTTACCCATTCCAAAATCACGGAAAACTCTTAAAGCAAAACGTCTTTGATGGTTCCATTTCTCGTTCTGTGATAAGATAATCCCATCACCATCTGGATGATGTCTACTGAAGATTCCATAAACGAATGACATCGGTCGACCAGCAAAAATATTTCCTGACGTTTTACATAAAAGTTAAATTAGATTTCCATCTCTTAAAACACAAATTCAAATTTGAATACTTTAATGTTTAGTAATGTTTATAATTTAATTATTAGCTTAATACAAATTAAAAAAAATTAGTCTGCTCTACTCCTTGCTTTTTATGAATTAAATCTTTCAAGTAGAATAACTGAAAGATTGAGAAGGCTATTTTAACCATTGGCTTCCAAAAGTGACCATACCTTGGTTAATGAGTGTTTCACGAAGAAGTTTATAATCTGCGAGTACGACAATTGGTCCAGGTAGCCATATGGTAAACATTGGACCAAATTTCTTTTTCCACTTAATCATTGAACGATGTGGATAAGCTAGGTCAATCTGAAACATACCTGTTCATTTTTTTGAAAAAGAACCTCCAGTGCTAATTTACCTTGAAATTATAATTTTTCAGACAGCTTAAAATTTCAGTCGCAGTATTTTAACGTTAATACTGGCCGTTGAAATAAAACTGCTTGGGCAAAATGCTCATGAAGCAAATGACTAGTCAATTTGATATTAAAAATTGTCTGTTCCAAAACTATGCCAGTGGTTTTTGGTTTCGTTACTTGCAGTTGATTATTGGCTCTTTTCTTAACAAAAAAAAAAACAGTTGAATTTGTGATTATTCTTCCCAATTAAAAACTTGACATATTTTTGTCTAAAAATTTCAAGTCAGAATTTGTAATCAAACTCTTTAAAAAAGTAATCTAACCTTCTATTACTTTATATTTGAATGATTCGCCCTATACGGTACAGCATTTGCTCGTCTATTTATTTTTTCATAAGTTAGTTAAATTATATTCACTATTAATACCTGTAAGAAATTCCCAACGAAAGGTAATGGAAATGGTCCTGGTGGATATTTGTGTCGCAAAACCACATATTCGCTATACAAGTAATAAATGATTGCATGGAATATAAGTATTATGATAGCAAAAAGTATAGTCATTAGGATGATGTCGAATGATAAGAAGTGAAGTTTAATTTCTTTTTTTATAGCAAAATGATAAATGCTTCTTCTCAAAATAAAAATTTAATAATGCAGAGAACTTTGTTTTGGCGAACTGGATTGCAAGACAAAAATTTTCGATCCGATGAAAACTTTCACTTTTATATCGTTTTTTTTTCTGACCTAAATGGACTACTAATTTCACTTATCGACCACACTGCTCATTTTTTTTTTATTTTCCATATTTTTGTTTAATAACAACAAAATGCCGAATAAAAACACTAACAAATGATAAGTGGCACACAAATTTATTTTTTATTTTTTGGCCATTTCTTTTCAAAAACTTGTTTAATTTTAAAACATACATAAAAAAAGAAACCAAAAAGGAAAGGAAAAAAGAGGAAAAAAACAAACAGAAAATGCAATTATGAAAAAAAAACATGACAATAATTGAAAAATATTTTAAGAAATCAACGAAATTTCAAGTATTTCTTCATCTTCTTTCACATCTTTTTGATGATCATAAGCATATTTTC
Source organism: Acanthocheilonema viteae (assembly GCA_900537255.1). Classification (NCBI taxonomy): domain Eukaryota; kingdom Metazoa; phylum Nematoda; class Chromadorea; order Rhabditida; family Onchocercidae; genus Acanthocheilonema; species Acanthocheilonema viteae. The sequence goes on along the minus strand of UPTC01000705.1, from coordinate 11,930 downwards.
TTCATGGCCTAATTACAGTTGCAAATTCATGCCATTTATTTTATCTTTAAATTCATTTTTAACATCTTCGTCCACATTTTTGTAGAAATCATTGATTTTATTCATCCGATCAATATCCTTCATCGTTGGATTCATCATTACCGCTGATAACTGAAGAATTTATCCTTTTCTCAACCCATTTTTCATTTATTATACTAAGACATATTTAATCTTTCATCTGATCATATTTGCTGTTATTTATTTAGCAATTAAATATATATGCGGTAAAGTTCCAAACGCATAAAATTTTTTTTTTGTCCAGAGCACATTTACTGTAAAATGTTCATCTCATTTTTCGAAATTAAAATTCAATAATTTTGGAAGTAAACAATTAGTGACGATTAACAAATACTGTAGACGGTTAAAAAAACATTTTTTAAATGGAAAACCTTCGCAAAAACAGCTTGCGCTTTATTAGACATATTTGCGACAATAGCGTGAACTCGTTCACGTTTTTCTCTCTCTTCAATGTCTTTCATCCTTCGGTACTGATCGTACAGTTCCTGTAAAATTATAATTTTTCTTTTCATATAATCTTTACATGCTTTATCTTCTTAATTGAAAATCACAAAAAAAATGTCCTACCTGATTTTTACTGCTCAAAGTAAAGATTAATTGATCCAGTTTATTTTGCTTCTGTTGAAAACTTTCTTCTGGATTTGATATAATTTGATAGAACTGTAATAAAATATTTTAAAAATTATTTGACCTATTCGTATAATTCTTTTTTAAAATTTGACTTTTGAAGAGATTTTTCAATTCAATGAAATTTACATTAGGCTATTAAACAAACTGATATTGTCAATCAGGAAGAAATGTAGTCAGTTTGAAAATTCACATAAACTCACGTTCTTCTGTACATCATCCGTTGTTCCGCGTAAAAAATCTGGCAGGTTAGGCTTTACGCGAACTGAGATTTTATAATCGTTTTTCGTTGTTGTTGAAATGTAATCGTCACTTTTTTCCATTTCCGCAACGTAACCATCATAATCTTTCGGCTGCTTTTGAAGTAAGGGAGAAGTGGTCGTCATCATCCACGCCGATTGGAATGGAAGATTCTGAAGAGTTGATGTCGGAATTGTTAAAGCTGCCAAAGAGAGCGATGGTTGAGCGGAGATTGGAAATGATATTGGATATAAGTTTCGATTAAATCCATGTATCTAAAATATTATTTAAATCCAAGAAATTTTTAATTACATTCATTTCTGCGACAGTTAGATATCCGTAAAAGGGTTTAATAATCTCCGGTAAGCAAACTATGAAATAAATCAAACTTTTGAACAGAACATACTGGCATTGACATTGTTGGATGTGATAGGTGATAATAAGGGAAGAAAATGGGATCCTCCGTTATTCTTTGTTGCTGATAAGGTGATCGATGATGCCATGCTTGCAAGTTGAATTGTACAGTAATTCTAATGAAATTCAGGTGAATCGCTGATACCCACACAAGCCACATTTCGAAAAATGCAAATGATAAAAATTAGATGTAATTGCAGACATTGAAAACAATGTGCAACAATATATAGAAATTATAAAGATATACTGGGATTGAGGTCAATATTGAACTCGGCTTAATGGAAATTACATATTTTCGGTAAGAAATGAAATAAAATAGGTTTATGTGATAGTGGAGAGTTTAAAAATGGTCATAAAAAAAACGGGTCACAGTCTGCTGGAGAGTTAAAATATATCTTCTTTCAACTAATAAGCTTCCAGTTGACATAACTGCCCGATTTAAGGATTTACACAATAATGGAAAATGACCTATTTCTCAATTTTTCATTCTCAAAAGTTTCAAAAAAATATTTGAAACAAGTCAAGTCAAACAAAGTTAATCAGAGTTTAAAATAGCACAACTACATTTTCATTTCTTCATATATTTGAATATAATATATATCTAAAGCGACAAAGCAATAATAACCTCAGGAAATCTTAAAAACGGCAATATTTCAATGAAATAATAAAATTGAGAAGCAAATGGTGGTTACTGTTGAAGGTCATTCAATAATCGCCTCTGTCTACAGTTTTTGACCGAATTCGATCAATGCAATGGTTTTTAAATACTGAAAAAAACTGCAAAGAATTGATTATAAAATAAATATAGATAATCTACTTGGACCGATTAACTGTATATAATAACGGTTTATCCATTATTATCTAATGAAAAGTTTGAAAGAAAAAATTGGTAGCGATAATTTAGTAGAAGAAATTTTAATATGTTTTATCTCACAAATAATATATCCGTCGTATCTTTTCATCTCTTCTTCATTATTAATTGCTGCTCATCTCATTAGCAAATGCGACAGTTCTTAAAATTTTAGCTGTTTTAGTTCGTCGATTTGTCATTTAGAATGTTTTTACATTTCATATTACAGAATTCAAATAATTGATAGTGGAATAAGAAGATAAGGAAACCTGTTGAATAATTGAAAAAGCATAATTTTGAAATTGCCCAATTCAATTTGTTCTGGCTATGACGTTATTACTGTTAAGTGCGTTGATTCTTCCTATCCAAATCATTGATATGAAGTTAATTAGGTTGTGGTTTCTCTCTGTAACAATTTTTTGTAGCATATGTTAAATTTTTTCATAATCTTCCGCGAAATTAGTATTTTTCATCTCAATAAATTTCTTATACGATAATTGTTTAAGCAAAATAAGAGTGAAAATTTTATATTGAAATCCAATAATACAATTATTTTTTGTGATTCAGTAATAAATCTTTCACTGATCTATGACAATGAATGAATTAGAATCATTAAAAATTGATAACACTCTAACATTCCACCGCTGTCATTTTAATTCAGGAATACATAAATGTACGAAGTTAGAAAATATTTGTCCCGTGCAAAGTAATATTTTCTTTTACCTGTAATTTTCGTTATCAGTGTCAATGGTTAATGATTTAATTTTGCCTGAAATGGAACATTAAGAATAATTGTTGTATTATATTCGTCAAGTTTGTTTATGCTACGTGTAATCTGTGCATGTAGCAGAATTGTTCATTGTTAACTTTTGTCAATGACAAAAAAGGCATGCAATTTACGTGACATGAAGTTATTACTTATGTTTGCAGAAATATTTATATTTGGTGAATGATCCATATAATTGGGATACTGTATGAGAAATGAGTTATGGCAGTAATTTGGGGAAAGTTCTCAATTTTCGAAGAAAAAAACCTGAATATAAATAGCACTTACTTAAAATTATTATTCGGAACTTGCAAATTCCTTTGATATTGTCAATGAATATTTTCAAATGCTTCACGAAATTTCTTCATTGATTCATTAATATCATTTTGTTCTCACATATTTTCTGATATTCGTTGATAAGAATTTGACATTTTTTGCAAACAATATTTGACTTAAAGAATGCTTAGATAATAAATTATTCAATGATAGGCTTTCCTTGATGATATTCATTACTTTTTTGAGTTGTCAAATTGATTGACGCATTTCACTTGCTAGCAAGATATTTCAAATAAAGTAATTGATTTATGTGAACTGTAATTCGTCGTTAGCCGTCTTTTGTGCAAGCAGAAATGTTCCTGCATTTTGCCATTTATTTATATTTTAGCATAGTCATTCAAGATCGAAGCTTTATGAAATTTGAATTATTTTTATTATCGACCAGCGATCATACCATTGTGTCCTTCATTGTCGTCTAAAACGACGTATCCCAAATTTTTGACAGAAATAATGAGCCAGAGATTATGGGTTACGTCTATTATACACCGTAATCAACTTTTCGCTTCTTTTATTCAATATTAATCGCAGAGATAGCGAGAAATAATAAAAATTTAAAATACATCACCATTTTATTGCTCTCTAAATGAACATGAAGGAAACAAGGCAACCTACTTGTTCACAAATAAATATTTTCCATCATCAAATACTTGCCTGATTAAAAGTTAGGCATTAGAATTCCATCAGATCGCTGCTCCTACTCTGCTAAAGAAGGAATTAATTAATTAAATACAAATATTTTAAGATTCGATTATTCAATTATCAACAGGTATTAAAATATGATGTACATGATACTGAAGCATCAAATTTTTACTAAATTAAAAATTTGACATTTTAATGCGCTCTGAACAAAATGATAGAAATCGAAACAGAAGCATAATGAGTTCAAATTGTGGAATTTTTATTTCCAAGTTTCTTCGTCTGAAATTAGATACTTGAAATTAACATAAACTGATTAGTGCATCATCAACTCGAAGAGATTTCTAATTAAAATAAGGAAATGAATATTTCAGCAATTTCAAAATAGTAATACTGACGCAACCCGCTTGCGCAAAATATGTTCTCCATTGGAAACGCATTCCAATTCGAATGTAAAGTACACTTTTCTCAAAAAAAGAAAGAAAATAGTTCATTTGCAGGAAATGTGTTGTAAAAATTTACAATTGCCTTCTCAATTTGTAAAAATAGAATATCGGAAAATGAAATTATTACATGATTTTCTTCATTGCAATTCAACATGCAAAAAACGGTACAAACTTATTTAATCGTTCCGAAATTTCGGTATTTTTGTTACATACACAGATCGAAGAATACTTTTTTATTTTAGAATGCCATTGAAAACGATATGATAATCAGTCTTGCAAGAGAAAAACTTTGTGAACAAACAATTTCAGTTTGTTCAAAATGATATGTGTATGAATCAGACTTGCTGAAATCATTCCAAATTCTGCCAAACAGTTAAATGCATGAATATTTTTTGTTTCAAAATATGAATTTGCAAAAAAATGGTTATTTTTTTCAAAAAATTCTCCATGATAATAATCGATCCTTTTGACAATCGTTATTGATCCACATATCTACAGGAATTTTCAAAAGATCTTAAAATTGACAGAAAAACTCTCAATCATTTTTATCATTTTCCGATACAAATAAGACAATTCCATCAATCAATTTCTTGTCAATGTTCGGTGATCATGATTGTTTTGACAAGCGAATTGAACCGATTGAATGATAATGATAAGACAATTTGCAAAACAAATTTTTTTTCAAATTACTTAATTACATTCTCTTACTTATCATATTTAATTTTAATCAATCATCTTAAGTTCTGCCAAACTATGACGAATGATGTCTTGATAAACAAATCGTCTAATTTATTAACACAAAAAAACTGTGCTTTTTTGGGAAAAAACTTTAGTAAGTTTGTTAATATCATCTATCAGAGAATTTTTTGAACTAAAAATGTTTTTTCCAACATTCTAAAATGCATTCTTTTCTTGCTTACGTCCATTAGCATAAAAGGCAATTATGTTTGTTTACTCATCGATATGAAAATTGTTAAATTGAAATGAAATTGAATTGTGAAAACGGAACAAGTAGTAAAATATATTGGTGATGGCTGTTGTAATGACAGTAACACTAAGATTGATGACTCAAATACTCAAATACTTAAGGATACTATATAAGTGGAAAGTGCTATCAACAAACAAGTTTCAGCTCCTCCTTATAGAAGACAGCGTTGCTTCCTTGTCACAATTGTTGTTTTCCAATATGCTTTGAAAATTATTCCAATCATTTTGAAGATATAGCAATGTCATACAATAAATTAACATTCTTCAAAACTTCTCGAGAATGAATTATTACAACATACTCTTCTTCTAGCAAAAACACTGAGGTCACATAAAACGATGACAGGAAAAATGAAATGTCAAGAAAATAATGATAAATAATTTATCGGTTTTCTCAGCTTGTAGAAGAATTTAAGGGAAATGACTTCGAGATAATTAGAATGAACTTGCAAAATTGCTGTATTTATGTCAAAGTGAATGGTACAAAACGGTCATTTCACTGAGCAATCAATACATTTAACTTGACATCATATTGGGGCACATATAAAAGTAATAATGCAAATTTTTGAAAACAGTGCGCGGAAAGTTCAATTTGTTCAAGTAAGAGTATGTAAAAATCAAATTTTAAATACCGAAGTATAAATAAATTACTCAAAAATGTATGGAATTAAATTATTCATCTATATTTGGACAGAGTAAATCACAAGCATGCTACTGTCAGGAATAGTAAAGAAAATAGTTCTGTGTATTCAAATTTAAACGTTGCAGTGGAATAAGTTAAGAGCGCTTTTCATCATATCAACGAGTTAGCTTATGGATATAGCAATCTAATTAAATTATTAAATTGAAATAAAATTTTACTTGAAATAAAGAATTACCCCAAGATTTTCATTGTGACGCTTATATTGTTTAGAATGTTCAGTCATTAAGAGAGAAATTTGATATTGCAGTTCATGACATTTTATGCAATAAAATCATTAACTTGTAATAATGTGAAAAAGATTTTATTTATTTTGTTTGTTGCAACAAAATGAAAATGTTTTTGGAATTAAAAAAAGTCAAACATCCACCATTCATTTGCAGTTGATAATTTATTGAAATTACTGAATAAAATGCTGTTAGCTAGCTTAGCACATCCTAACTGACAATTAATTGTCTTATAATTAATTGACTCGAAATCCTAAATTTGATTCATCCAGCTCATATCCAATCTCGGATCAATTTTTCTTGATTCATAACGAGATAATTAATGTACCTTGCTAATTATAAAGTAAAAAAGAACAAATAGCAGAACAATTTGTTATAATTTTTAAAGAAAGAAGTCTTTAACCTAAAAAATAACTTTAAATTTGGAAGATATTCATTATGTTTGCATCTTTTATAATATTTATTTAAACAGTCAACTGGGAAAAGATTTACGACAGCTATCATTCAACATAACTTACTGAAATCAGTATAAAAGATTGTTTTGTAATAGTTCAATAACAATGTCTCTCTCTTCTGAACGGTTAACTTTTCACAATCCAACTAATAGTATTTGATTTCGATCTCAAAAATGCGTTGTAAAATTCCTAATTTAATCAAAAGAGTTGGTTGTATAAGTTTGTTTAACTAAAGATAAGAAATTTTTCCCACGTTATATTTGATTATTAGTGATTTTAATTGTTATTAATTGATTGTCTAGTTTTTTTTTAAAATATCTACAAAGAAACAATATGATAACAGTACCATTAGTTAATTTTAACCTTGATGTTCATTCTTTTATTTGCCAACTTTATCTAATTTACATTTACAAAGTATATTTAGTATGAAGGTTACGCACATTTAATTTCAAATGATTGAATATATTTACACTGATTATTGAGATAAGAATAATACGTCATTTTATAAGGATGAAAAGCAGTGCTGTAATAAGATTTATTTAGCTTGATATGTGTAACCTTCACATTAAATATACTTTATTTAGCTTGAAATTTCAAAAATTTTCAATATGACCCGTTAAGTAGTGAAAATTTTAATACAATATTGAATGAAAACTGTAAATAAATGTATAATTGTATTGGTTTATAGACGGGTGCAAAATATTAGAATTTGAATTGCAGTAATGATGAATTATTGAGAAAAGTAATAGGCAAGAATTATTGACAATAAATGATTCATGTCATTGCTTTAGAGAAGTTAAATTTTTGTACAGTAAAATAAAATCAAAATTCTAAGGATAAATTCGTTGATAACGAATAAAGGTGTGCTTTTGCATTCCATGCGTTAATGTTTCCATGTCGAGACGTGCTTGCAAAGTATTCTTGTCCAGCAATGTCCATTCTCGTATCAACTATAAATGAAAATTGTGCAAGTAATATATGTTTAATTTTTAACTAAACATTAAAATCATATCGTTAGGTTAACATATAAGCAGCTAAAGCATGTAATAGCAAATCATAGCGATGCTACGCATTAAAAAATATTTATTAATTCCTAATAGTAAAAAAATGTTGGTTATTAAAATTATAATTAAATGCGTAAATTTTGAAACTAAAAATTTCCGAGAATTTCTTTGTTGGCAGTTATATGACAGGATTACTAAAATTGATTTGCTTTAAGCATTTCTAAAATTACAGAAATCCCATCACATTATTCTCAGGTTCGTTTGTGTTAGCATTTTTTAATTGCTAATCCATTAATAGTTATAGGAGAATAGGAAATAAACGACGTAATAAAAAAATGTATTTAATATTTAAAAATGAACTTTCAGTAAAATATCAAAGCATTTTTTTCCTTATCAAAAAATTATTAGTATTTTTATAAGCGTAGAAATTCTTAAAATAAAATTATTGGAAATATTTAAGTGCAAGAAACTTTGATATTGTGCAAAACTTTTATATAAAATAAAATTTTATTGAACAACGTTTGCATCGGATCAATCCATTTTTTCTTTAATTGAGGAAAATATATGTGAAAGGAATAAAAAAAAATATTAAATAGTAACTAGAAACAAAGAAATTGTAACTTTCTAGATATTCATTTGAACCATTTTATATTAAATGAAATTTCAATTATTCAACAATTTTGGGAGGAAAAAAATTCTTATAAATTTAGCAGCTTACTTTAAGAACTGGTAGATCTCTGCTGAAGCTAATTCTTCCGATATCTTTCAAATGAAATTCTATTCGATTTAGCTCGACAGTTCCCTGTTCAACCGTTACAAAACATGAAATTTAAACTTTTAAAAATTTATCAAAAATATTTCCAAATATGCCATTTTTCATATCTAGCAAATTAAATTGAAATAGATTATCTCCTGTTTACTTATCGATACATTCAATTCAATGCCGAGCAACATGCACTATGAACTTGCCATTATCCATTACAGTAGTAAGTGAAACAGTTTTTGTATTGGGTTCCATTGCAATATAACCATATTCACTGTGCAATTCCTCATGACCTGATGACCCCCACGCAAATGCTCTAAATAAAATACAGTAATTCATTTACTACTGCACGATCAGTCAGCGTGGAATTTTTTATCATAACATTAAATTTTGTTCTTATCTTGTTGATGTTATGTCTTAACTTATAATCTTTCGTTATTAATTTTAATCTTGATTTAAAGAATAATAATGTTTTAGTAAATGACACTAAGATTAAATGATGAAATTGCTATGATCGTGTGAAAATGAAGCAATGACCGGTTTTGCATTTTAACTAACAACTAACTTTCCGCAAACATTACGAAAATTACATACGTGTAATTGAGCGCTTTCAATCCGGTCATGTGATCGTCAGGAATTGAAATTTCAACTTGTTCGCCATATGTAAATGTTGGTATTGTTGGAAAAATTGCTTTCCCACCGTGTTCCGATCGCCAAATGCCAATTAGCCATGCAATGGGTTGTAAATGAGAAGGAACACGTGAAACATCAAATCCTACCAAAAAAAGTGAAAAAGCAAAGCGAATCAATAGCACACTTTGCATATTTGAAAATATTTATAAATTTTATTTCTTAATAAAACTTCAAAATTTTAGTAAATTTATACTTGACAGAGTGACGAAAATGTTTAAGCTACAGGTTACAAGTAAAAAACCTATATGATAAAAGAATGAATAAAAGTTATAGAAATTTTCATGAATTTGGTAAAAAAGTTCAGAGTGAATGCTTGAATCTCGTGTAAAAAAATCGAGATGTTTTAATTCAAAAGTAATGGAAATAAAGTACTTTATATTCATACTTGGTTCTAGTTTTTTTGTGCAAAAACCACATGATCTGGGACAACTTTTAATGATATAATCGGTAGTTTGACAGAGCGAACCACGTGATGTAATCCAATCGCGGCAATTGTTATTCAAATCTTCACAATGTTGTCCTGAACTTCTTAATGAAATTTAAATTTTTATGCTTTTTTCAATTCTTAATTTGTTAGTTATAAATAAATTTTTGAGCAAAAACAGATAATAAAACTACCGGTTTAAGAAAAAAAAATCATATTCTGTGGTTTTCCTTAGTGGAAGCATTTTAATTTCGTTAAAATAAATTGTGCTGAAAGTCTTAAACTGAAGTAGGATAAATTTGAACATTTTATGAAAATATGTGAGGTTCACCTTTGATGACATTAAATATGGCAGCAATCGCGAAAGCCGAAAATAACAAAATGGATTGCATATTTTGGAGGAGAGAGAGAAGCAATAGGGTAAGACGGGTCACCACCCGTTTTCTTGCTGCAAAACATCGCTTTTAAATCATTCATCAATGAGAATGATGATAAATGCGACAATCACAGTAACGGCAGCATGTCGTAATCAGATTTTCCCGTTGCTATTTCTTACATTGCTCTGATGATGAGGCGGTGATAAGAATGCTGATATAATGTATTTATTTGATATCAGAACAGATGATAGCCGTGAGATTAATTCTAATAATTAATTAAGGTCAGCACTTCCTTTCTCTTATTTATCGAATGAAATGCCCCAAATAATGAAATTTTCAATAATAATGAAACAAAATATTTATCGCACATTATTGCAAATGGATGGGATGATATTTATGAAAACTTGTTTTGCAATTCCAACTGTTCTCTTCAAGTTCGTTACACATTTTTTTTAGATGTCAAAATGCTCTTTGTGATAAAAGAGATGAAAAATTGTAGTTGTTTTTTTATTTCATCATGAAATTAATAAACAACTGTAACCATATGCAATCTAATTGTAACAGTGTTATTAAGGACATTTTCGTTAATCTTTAAATTAAATCCTTTTAAAAATGCATCAAAAAACATAAAAAAATGCTATCAATTACGAAATATTTTAAATTTATAAATTATTGAAATAATTTAATTTAGTGCTAAATTTAATATTGATACAATTTAAAAAATGCTATTAGTTTTAGCTTTTTTTTCTTAGCTTTAGCTGAAAATTCTTTTCTTGACGTTTTCAACAGGTAAACGAGCCAAGAGAAGTGACAAGTGAATTAACCGTTGGCTATAAATTTATTTAATTAATAATTTTGATAGTTCAGATTATAACGATGCTTTGTTTCCTTTTTTCAGAAGAATTATTATATTTCATTATTAAATTTATTTCTATTACTGCTTACTTAACATTGAAGTCTTGGTAATATACTTCCAATAGATTTAAATGAATTATTGTAACTTTTCAGTTTTAAAAAAAAGTCAGAAAGCTTACAGTTTTGAATGTAAGAGCTGCAATATAATCATTTATAATCTTTTTTTATAAATCTTTTATTATTGAATAAGTAAAACAGCAAAAAAATTTTGAAAGTATCTATTTTATACAGAATGCAATATTTTTTTGAACTAAATTGTTGATTATTGTTTGATTTCTTTCTAGCAATCAACTGAGTTCATTACTGATTGTGCAAACTTTAGAGAGATATTAACTTTTCAATTTTTTTTTTCAATGAACATTCTTTTATCATTTTCTAATTAAAAATAACATGAAAACCAACCATTTTCCAGTTAAAAATAATATGAAGTGACATGAATTAGCAAAATGACGTGTAAATATCAAGAGAGAAAGAGAAAGAAAAGAGAGAGTTGAAAGGAAAATTGATTTGATACTGAGTTGGATGTCAACATATTATTTCGTGCCCAATAAGCTTTTTGAGTAAGAAAAAAACAGGAAAACAATTTTATGAAATGACAATGAACCTTTTATTCCAAATGGATATTTTCGAAGTTTATTCAATTCTTTTCAAGCTTATGTATGTATTTTCTTTAACCTCTGATTACTACTGTACTTCAGTTACTATCATTTGTCTTATTTTATGCTTTTCATCATTAAACTTCTCTTCTGTAATATTTAAAACCATTATTCAGTTCCATAATTGGTTTTTTTTTGCCAAGAAATCACTTCCTACTATTGACTTTCAACTAATTATCCCATATTATTGCTTGATTTTTCATTTTTACATTCATCAAAATCTTTTCCCTCATTGAAAAAATTTTCAGTAATACTTTATTAGTTGAAAAAATTCTATTAAAAAATTACATTTGTTTTGTTGTTATCAAGAAATTTTATGTGATAAATTTTCCGGGCTTTTCTATTTTTCATAAAGTGCAT